>LBFM01009102.1:0-19663 GCA_000988765.1 Achipteria coleoptrata | reverse complement strand
TACTATCGAGAAAATTCTGTATTGAAATTTAGGGTAAAATAGTTTGTAAATTTTTTAAGTAAATTTTATTAATTTTAAAACTTAAAAATTCGATCAAAATCTATTGAATTCACTAAAAAGTATATTCAAAACTTTTTATTGAAAACTTATTTCAAAATTTTAATTTTTTGAATGAATTCAATAGATTTTAATCGAATTTTTAAGTTTTAAAATTAATAAAATTTACAAGCTATTTTAGCCTAAATTTTAATAGTCCAAATGCTGCAATTTAAGTTAATAGTGAGCTGTAAAGAGGTTAGCAATTTCTAATACTTATAAAGGGAGTACACTTGGGATCAATACAATGTAATGAAAGATTAGTTATTTAATAATTAGACATAATTGAGAGGAAACTTCAAGGTTTGGATAACTTATTTACTTCGAATATTTTAAAACTGATTGACAGAAGATTCATACAATCAATATTATATTAAAAATTAAGATAGTTCACTTAAAACAGATTATCTTTTTATTGATTTTCCTGGAAAATTCAATCCTCAAAACATAATTCATCGAATTAAAGGTATTTTGTTTTAAAAAAGTCAATTTTCTACAATATTTGTCATTAATTATATCGGATTTGCTTAAGATTTGATTGAAAAATAAGTTGTGTCTAAAAAATGATAGCAATGAGAGTATAATAAACTTTTGTGGCAATAACTCCAAACCAACTAAAAGTGTATTAAACTTTGATTACGTTATTTATGTGTCAAAGTCCTCGACACTGAGTTTGCGTTGAATTTTGTATTTGAAACATAAGTTACGTATAAATTGTTTAATAAATTAAAGCATTTGTTTGTTTGAGAGAATATTTGGGTTCAAACGTTTGGGGAATAAAAGTAAATGAGAAATGAGTTGTAGTTTATGTGAATAATTGTTGATTGGGTTGGACTGAGAGTGACTGTAGTGTTGTGTGAATGCATTGATTTGCGTTCAGTGGGACTGAGTCTGAGTGAGCTCTTAGTCTTCATTGTGTTGAGAGTGGAAGCGATGGCCGACGCCTTACGCCTATCATAAGTGACAATGACTTGTCTCACATAAAGACTATTATTACAAAAGTGTAGTGTTTGTAGTGCTGTTGCCATCCCTGACCACCGATCGCATGCACTGACCTTTGGTTTATTGGCCGTGTGTTGGTCACAGGTGTGATGGCAGTGGTTGGGCCGCACCCGACTTGTAGGTCTGGAACAAGTGTGGCCATGAGTGCAAACAATAGACATTCTTCTGCGTCCCATTCATCTCACATAAGTTCTTCGCATAACTCAACTCTGGGATCAGTCCATTCAGTGCATACCCAACACAATGCAATCTTAGCGGCCGCTCAGCCCTTCTATTCAACAAACAATTCGATTAACATTCAGGACATCCAACCGGACAGACCTATCGGTTACGGAGCCTTCGGTGTCGTATGGTTTGTGATCTCAATTAATATCTTATAATTTTAATTAAATACCGATTCAATGGTCTGAGTCTTTGATTAGTTGTCAATAGTTTTGATCCAATAGTTGTGTCTATCATTCAATGCATTTGTGTTGCAGTGGTTTTGAGAGCACACAAATCCTGTTTAACTCAAAGTCTTTGTTTGACTCAAAACTATTGCCTTTAAATGAAGTTCACATCCGATCAGACCTTTTCTTAAAATCAATTCTCTTATCATTTGTGACCACTATTTCTATGAGTTTTCTTCGGGTAATAAATTTGTTTAACATTTAATTTAGTTTTTATTGAAAAGCATTCAATTTATAGACACTTAAACTTATTATCTATTGTTTTACTATCGCTTCCAAACAAATCTTTTGTTTCAGAAATAAAGAAAATCACTTAAAAGTATTAAATTTAGTTTTACTTTAATTGTATTCAATTAATTAGAAATTAAATCAATGATTGAGTTGATTGGCAACAGTTGTGTAAATCTAATGATTGACATACAATACAATTGCAATTCAATTACTTTAAAAGACATCCAATTCTTGTCCTCTTTTCAAATAACTTGACTTTTATGTCATTTAGACTTAATTTTTTGAGAAATATTTTAATTTATAATTGTTTTTTGGTCTCATTTCTTATTTCTTATTGTTTTTTAATAAATGTCACAAAATTTAAACTAAACTCATATATGAACTCAAAATGTACTCAATTTTATTGAATGAGTTCTTAAAGTCTTGATTTTTGGTGAGAAATACTAGGATTCGGTATTTCTTTTTGTCTGTTATTCTGGACCCAAACCAAACCTAAAACTTTTCTTAGTTTCGAGTGAAAGGGAGGCCAAAGTGGCTGAAAAACGATCGACAAGTAGTACAGTGTCTAACACCTGCTCCCCATAAGACAGTCTCCTCTATGCAGTGAACTCAGACTAAAGTCTGTGCAAAACTTTTTGTTAATCTATAAGTTTTAGTCCAAACCAGTGGACATTCTTCAAGTTTAGGGGCAGACTTCTGCAGGAAATGCCTTTACTCTCAACATAACGACTCCCAAAATGATTCGTTTCTTTCTTTAACACAAATAATAATAATGTTTTTCGACAAACATTTTCACAATTTATGCAAAACTATGTTTTCGATGAATTTTTTCATTCAAATTATTCTTTTGTTAAGAAAATGCAAAATAAAAATTGTAATAACTATTAAAGTTCGGCGAAAGTCCTCTTTAAATATGGGTTTGGCATAAAATTGTACCCAAAAAATGATTTATTCGATGAAAACTTCTATCAAATACTGATTTAATATTAATTAAAAAATGTTAAATAATTAGTGTATTGACTGACCTTTTGATCGAATTGTTTGACTCTTTTTCCCAATAAGTTTTTCGACAATTTTTTTCAATTCTAAAGATATTTAAAAAGATATGAATATTTTGTTTGTTTGTTAGCCTAAGATTAAATGTGTTATAAACATAATTTAACGGAACCTATATTTTGCAAAAGTATTTCATTCCTAAATAATTGAGTCCTCTGTTAGCAAAATATGAGTCAAATGCGAGTCGTCCTCATTTGGGAACTATAATTAAATATCGATAATTAGAAACTACAGGCATTTGAATACTTGATTTATTTATTAATTTGATTGAATTTTGTAACCCATCTGAAGGTCTGACTCATGTCTCTCATCAAAAAAATCTCAATTTTTCTTAAATATGTCGACAATTTCCTGTACGCCATAAGTAATCGGTTTCTCTGTTTTCTATTCTTTATTTTGTGTTAAAAATGATATTTTTAGTCTGAATTTTATAAATTATTTTCAGTACAACACACGAGTCTTGAATTAAATATTTCGACTAAATTTCTGAGATTTCAGTGAACTTAAATAAAGTATTTAATATTTTGCTAACATTTTTTAGGCGAACTCTTCAGTTGTACTCTTTTAATGATTTTTGTTTTGGAAATTTAATATCTCTTTGTGTGTTAACTCAATGATCATCTCTTTTTGATTAGAATATAATATTAAAATTCAATCGAAAGAGATATTCTTTTTCATGTCTTATGGTTTGATTATTCTCCAATCAATACTCTATATATGAGTCTCTTATCTGATTTAAAATCATTAAAAATAGCTATTGTAGAGGTGCGCCCCATTTAGCACAATATTCAATATTCATTGAGTTTAAGCCCATTGTTTTCGATCCATTTATATCCAATTTTAGGGTTTAATTCATTTTTAAAGTACTCTTTTAAAACGAGTAATTTATCATTAATTCAAACGAATTAATAAACTTATGAGATATTAAACTCTAAATAATAATAGATATCACTATTAAAGAGAGAAGTTTTTCAAGTAATTACTAAATGATTGCCTGATTTTTTCGATCAATTATTTGTTTTTTGTGTGAAATTCACAAAATATGAGTTTTAGAGCGAAGTTCTATCGATTTTTAGACAAAACATTTAAACAAATTTTTAACATTTAATTCGTTCGATAAGTCATTCGATTGTTATTTCGACCGAATATATGGGTCACTGATTAGTGTCACAAATCTGTGCTTTAATTTCTTGTTAAACAACAACATTATATCAAATGATATTTCCTTTGATTTATTCATTTTTTCTAAAATACTTATTAATTATATTTTTATTGATTAATACCTTATTTTTAAATAAACCACTAATTGGTTGCTCTCTTCTGAACGCATTTTAATTAATAAATATTTTAATTTGATTTAAAATGTTATCAAAAGATATAAATAATTGATATGATTATGAGAATTAGTGTTTAAAACTATTGGTTCACTTAAATTATGTTTGAATTTAAACTATTGAAGCGATTGTTAATATTTGTATGACTTATCTATAGCTGAAAAATGTATCCGAAAATCACTGCTCATTAACGCAATGCACTAAAATATAATGATTAGGTTAGCGATCGAGGTATGGGCTGTTCCACTAACCCCTATTATAGTTGATTTAGGTTAGGAAATACCACTCGTTTTGTATCACATCTGCACAGTATATGCGACTAATGTATCCAAAATGTTTCGGAAACTCGAATGCCTTTTAAGCACAAACTCATAAATATTTAATTAATTGGATAAATATTAAAACGTCTTTTCCTGTTTAGGTCTGTAACAGATCCACGCGATGGCAAAAGAGTTGCGCTGAAAAAGATGCCGAATGTCTTCCAAAATCTGGTGTCCAGTAAACGAGTCTATAGAGAGATCAAAATGCTTTGCTTTTTCAAACACGAAAATGTATTTAATACTATTTACTATATGTTTGCTCTCAACTAAATGCATGTTTTAATGATTAGGTATTATCAGCACTGGATATACTACAGCCCCCACACATTGACTTCTTCCAAGAGATGTATTAATCATTACATAAATTCTTTGAATCATTTTATTAATATATTTATCATTTAAACAGTTATGTGATAACAGAGTTAATGCAAAGCGATTTACATAAGATAATAGTCTCGTCCCAACCGTTGACCTCAGATCACGTCAAAGTATTTCTCTATCAAATCCTAAGAGGACTCAAATATCTACATTCGGCGCGAATATTGCACAGAGATATCAAACCAGGAAATCTGTTGGTTAACAGTAACTGTCTGCTCAAGGTTTGCACCCATTCCTCACACACAAAGACATTCCAATCATTTAATTGTCTCTGATTTCAAACAATAGATCTGTGATTTCGGTTTAGCCCGAGTCGATGAAACCGACGCTTCAAAGTTAATGACTCAGGAAGTGGTCACTCAGTATTATAGGGCTCCCGAACTTTTAATGGGTGCTCGACATTACACCTCATCCATCGATATTTGGTCCGTCGGTTGTATTTTTGCTGAACTTTTGGGGCGAAGAATACTATTCCAGGCGCAGACACCGATCCAACAGGTATTCACTTCTATTGTATTTTAATTTTATTTAATATCTAATAATTGTTTTTAACTTTTAGTTGGAACTGATAACTGACCTCTTGGGCACACCTGAACTCGATGACACTCGTTATGCCTGTGAAGGGGCCCGACTGCATATGCAGAGAAGGCCACGTAAAACGCCTTCTTTGGGCTCATTGTATAACCTGTCCTCTCAGGCCAATCACGAGGCCGTACATCTCTTATGTCAAATGTTGGTCTTTAATCCGGTCAGACCTCAAACTCTTTTATTTTTTATTGAAATTATAACTGATTTTTGTGTTAATTAGGATAAGAGAATAAATTGTAGCAATGCTTTGAGTCATCCCTATTTAGAAGAAGGAAGACTACGTTATCACTCCTGTATGTGTCGGTGTTGTCATAATGTAGGCTCAAGTCGTAGATATGTCTCTGATTTGGAGCCAATGGCACCGACAACCTTTGACTATAGCTTTGAGAGAGAGTTATCTTCTGTTCATTTGGTCAAAGGTTTGTTAGAAACACTTTTTACTCAAATATTTATTTAATTGATTTTAATCTCAATTATAGAACGATTGCATAAATCAATACTCGAGAAGTGTTCGCTTTCTAATCGGGTGCCGCTCTGTATTAATCCACATTCGGCTGCATTCAAGAGTTTTGCCAGGTTTGGACACCCCTTTCCTTTTAAAATTGTTTATTTTTATTTAATAATTTGATTTCCTTTAAACAGTTCAACAGTAGCTCATCCCTCAGAACTGCCTCCTTCTCCCCATTGTTGGGAATGACTGTAAATTTAAATAGTATTCAAAAATTAGTTGTGAACTACGGCTGCAAATCAATTGGTTCTCACAATCATTGACTCCAATTTGGATTACATTCAAAATAATTGTTGAGTCAATCAACGAATCAATTGTTTGCGGCATTCAATCAATTCTTATCTTAATTTAAATTTAAAATCACTTAAAATAAGAATCGAAACGAATGTGTTTTTGCAAAAAATGCAATTAATTAGTGAATTGTGAAAATCCTATGGATTCTAATTTAGATGTAAATAGTCTTTACCTCTCAATCAAGTGATCATTGATTAGGTATTCAGTATTCCTACAAATAATATCTTTTTTCAATTCTTTAATTTAAGACAATAATAGGAAAGCTATTTATTCATATTTTGATGATTTAAAGCCATTCAAATTGTGTTTAGTTTTTGAATGACAGCTCATTTTTATGCTCTCAGTTAATGTACTGCAGTTACTGCAAACCCCAATCACTTTTTGCCATCGATTGCAGTGTTTTATCTGAAAAATACATTATTTGAGGAAAGTTTGAGTTTAATTTAAAATTTGTTTTTTTTGCCATAAAGTGACCGACAGTTCTCCCAAAGATATTTCCAGTTTTCTTAGTCAAGGATTGAGTTATAGTTTGCAGAAATCGCTATCGATATGTGCCTCAAAACAAACAGATATTCATTTATCTGTTGGACTCATCTTTTTCGCAGACATAAGACATACCAGACCTCTAAACAAATGATTGCAATCATATGCACAGATCTCTTATTAAAAATAGTCATTCATTGATTGTCACTTCATCTCAAATTCCATACAAAATAACGAATAATTGAATCATTTTTCTTATTTAAACTCATTTTCAAACAAATGTTTTCTACAAAAACCAATTCATTGTATTTTGTCATTCAATCACTTTTATAACAATTAATGTTTCCATCGAATTGTGAATCCCTTAATATCACCCAATGTTTGTCTTATCGTTTGTCTGACAAATCAATTGTTTTTCGCTATTGAAATGACAATTATTCAAAGCATATGTATTCCGTGCCTCACAATTCTGTCCATATTTTCAATTCACTGATTGTCCAAATCTTTTTCAAACAACAGATAGACTTTCAGAGTATTGAAGTAAACGATTGTCTCAGACTTAGCGGTAAATCAATTGTTTTGATTGTATTTAATATTTAGTTTTAACATAAATTGTGTAAAATATTACGAAAAGAGTAACACTTTATTTAAATTTAGTACTACTGAGAGACAGGTATAGAGCTCTTCAGCAACAAAGCCTAACCACTGCCACTAAATGACGACTTAGTCTTCTGAGTTAACCAATCGATTGTTAACTCAGAGATTAGTATTGGTTTTGATTATCATATCTTTTATGGGATTAGTGTTTGGTTTGTAATGTAAGCAATGAATGGGTTTATGTCTTAATTCTTGTGTGGATTCAAATTACAAATAGATTTCCACTAAATATTTGCTCATTCATTGAACATTCGTTTCATTAAAACTCATCCATCGATTGTAATCACCTTTTTTTACGAATAAAACTATAATTGAATACAAATCTTGTTTTTTATTTCCTTCTAATCCATGATTTATTCACTTTATTTTTAAACCCATTTCAAAGATAACACATTATATTATAACTCATTTCCAATCGGTTTAAGGTTTTCTATTTGTTAACGAATTCCTCTCCTTTTTTTATACTACTTTGCAATTCTTTAATCGCATTACTGACCAAATTCTGTTCAAAAGCCGATAACTTTCCTAAACCGAGGTTTTTCTCGACACCGTTTTTCTGTAATTAAAGTCAATTAATTGTTTATCCATTAAGTAATCAATTGAATGGTTTTACCCCTAAGACTAATGGAGTCGAGAAATAAGTGGCTTCCGTTACATCCGATTTGACAAATGAACACTCAATCACTTCTTTGCCGGAAAGCGCTTCCAAAAGCTTTAAATTTCAATCATTTAATCAATAATTTTAATCCTCAAAAGTAAATGACTTACACTTATAGCAAAGCGGGCGCCGGCGAAGGCCATCGACAGAGTGGCCGAACCCTAAAACAAAATGTAATCCATTAATAGTTAAAAATTTCTGATTAAAAGAGTGGTTACCGTTCCAGCCTTTGCCTTAACCACTTCAGTTCCGGCGTCTTGTATTCTTTTGGTGAGAGCGTCCAATTTGTCGTCGGGGAACGACACCGAAGGAGTGCACCGAGAAATCAACGGAATAATAGTGATTCCCGCGTGTCCTCCAATTACCGGAACATTCACTTTATTGGCGTCTAAGCCCTTCGCCTCAGCAATGAAAGTGTTGGCGCGAACCACATCCAGAGTCGTCACTCCGAATATGCGTTTCGGATCATAGACTCCATTCTTTTTGAAGACTTCTGAAGCGATCGGAACCGTAGAGTTGACCGGATTTGAGATAATGGCTATCATTGCTTTGGGACAGTATTTGGCCGCCGCTTCCGACAGATCTCTAACAATGGATGCGTTGGTATTGAAGAGATCGTCGCGAGTCATCCCTGGCTTACGGGGAACGCCCGCAGGAATCACAACCACTTGAGAGCCTTCGAGGGCTGCCTTTAGCTGATCCGGACCCACATAACCCGTCACTTTGGCTCTCGTATTGATATGACTGATATCTGCGGCCACTCCGACGGTGTGTGCGATATCGTAAAGACTCAAATCAGACACTAATGGACTGTGTTTTAGAAGCAGTGATAACGGCTGTCCGATACCACCCGACGCTCCCAAAACTGTGACCTTTGACTCGACCTAAGTTTCAATTAAAGTTTATGACAAATATTTAAAGAAATAATCATATTTTGAATCAATTAATTGTAAAACTGATTAAAAATTGAATTCAATGTCAAATCAAATCCAAACCTTTTTAGTTGTACTGAAGTTTCGGGAATTTTTAAGAGTTATTTGAGACAAACGTTTCACTGAATTACTAAACATTTTAAAAGTTTTTATTTAAAATCAATAAATTATGGATTAAATTAAAATTAATGATATTTTGTGTCAATTCAGCCGAAACTGCAACCAATCGATCAAAAGATTTGATTCAAAGTGAAGGTCAATACAAGGCATCCAAAAGAGGGCGCAAACACTGCACTCGACTTTTGATTTATAGAGCATTTCATTCATTAATTATGTTTTAAAAATCAGTGAATAAACAGTTGTTTTGAAATTTAAAGGGATTTAAAAGTCTATAAAAATATTTATTTTTTAAAACTAATCTTTTTATCGGAAAACAAACGTTTTGTTCAAAATTTCCACTATTTTTGTATAAAATCTTTAATAAATATTTACTTTTAATTTGAGATAATTTTGAAGAAATGGATCAAAAAAAGTGAGTATTTGTTTTGATTGATTTTAAGACAAATAATGGATTAATTTATTGCTGTTTAGGTATGGACTGATCCGTCTCTCAAAAGCGGACAAAACAAAGACAACACTAAAGAAGAATATTTTCGACAGCGATTCGGAAGAAGAATCTCAGGTTTAGACAAATGATTACAAATTTTTATATTAATTATATTTAAAATATCAAAATTCAGACCAATTCTAAAAAGTTGAGCACTTCTTCTGGTATTCGAAGACAGACTCAGTTAGACATAAGCCGTGCGTTGAGTGACGACCCGAATGTCTTTGAATACGACTCTATTTATGAAGACATGAAATCTCAAAAGGAATCGATTGTTGCCATCGATTCCCAAACGAAGGAAAAACCGAAACCAAAATATATAAACAATTTATTAAAATATTCTGAAAACAGAAAAAAAGAAAACGAGAGAAGAGTTGAGCGGAAAATACAAAAAGAGAGGGAAAAAGAGGGCAATCAGTTTGAAGATAAGGAACAGTTCGTCACAAATGCTTACAAACAAAAATTGAATGAAATGAAAGCCGCAGAAGAACGTGACCTCAAAGAACAGGCCATCGAAGGTATTATCATTTCATTTGTTTCCATATTTTACTTATTTTTGGTTCTCTTTTTCAATAGAATTATTAGACGTTAAGAAACAAAAAGATTTGTCCGGTTTTTATAGACATCTTCTCAATAATGATATTTCTTCAGAAAAGAAGGACTCGATTACAGAATCCGTTGATATCAACAAAGAAGTCATTCAAGAAATTCCTAATCAAAAGTCTAAACCGATTCCAAAACCCAAAACCAATCGTCAATTTAGAAAACGAAGAACTTCTTCAGAAGACTCTTCTGATGATTCGCTACAAAAAAGAGATAATAAAATCGATAATAAAGAGAAAAATCCAATCATTAAAGAGAGTGACGAATGTCTTCAGAGTGAGAGCGAAGATAACGATTCAAATGACGAAAATTCAATCAATAAAACGGTTTTGGATTCAAAATCAGCGAAAAATGAAATTAATATTAAAGATGAAAATGATGTCCAAAATAAGGATACGTCGAAAGAAGAGACGAATAAAATTCCAAAATTAGATAAAAGAGAAGTTTTATTAAAAATATTTACAAAAAGAACAGTTGGAGAGGCCTTTACTGAGGCACAGATGAGATATTTTCAAAGAAAAGATAATTATGTCATTTGATATACATTTGTATCAGTTATTCATTATTTTTATTTATAAATTAAATATTTGATTGAAAACTATTATAACGACTAATAAACATCTTTTGGAGTATAAATTTGGAGGAATTTTTAATTACTGTTTTCCAAACCCAACGGAGAAACTGTTTTGACTCAAAGAACCTAAAAATTCTCTGAAAGTTAACAAATATTTATTAAAACATTATTTAAGTGATACACAAATAGGACTAAAGGACACTCCCTTTAGGTTAGGTTAGAATTTTGAATTAAAAATGAATATCTTTTAATAATATTTACCCCAAATCCTCATTCGTTTGTTTCTTAGTTGTCGTCTGATTTGTGTCATAATTTATGTTCGATTTGTCGATCATTTTTGAGATTTTATCCAATTCTCTATCAAACGGTGAACTTATTGGCGAAAAACTGGTTGAATGAGTGCCACAAATGTCATGATTTTCTAGTTTTTTAACTTCATTTTTAGTACATTTTTCTGAATTATTTGGACTAAAATTATAATTTTTAATGAATTCCTTTACGACTTCGAAAGTGACTAAAGAATATCCGAATTCATTATTTTGTGGTAAATTCCAACTAAAAGTCTGAATAAAATTGATTTCACTCTCAAATCGTTTTGGTTTTACTGCAGTCAATACACAGATAACGGTTGCGATTAAGTCGTCGGACATAATACAAATCGGATCAGTCTTTCCTCCCAATGGAAAGTATCTACTTTTTACAGAATTAGTCATCTGTTCGCTCACCAAATCCAATGTCTTTCGCAAACAAAATAACTTTTCGAGAGGTGTTGTCTTCTTATCGATTTGTGACAATTCATTGATAATAATTGAATTAATAGTAAAGCTTTCGAAAGCCTTTTGAGCGCCAAAATCGACGGGTTTTATGTTTCGTTTATTTAATTCAATAAATTTATTGTAAAGCAATTTGTCTTCACTTTCATAGCGATTATTAATTGCTTTCAATAGCTTTCCTTCACTTAAACCGATTACATAACTATTGGATTAGATTTATATAAAACAAATAAATGACTGAAAATTCAAATTAATTACAAACCTTTCGATCGCAGACTCTAATTGTAAATCATTTGATTTCATTTCCGGCGAATAAATACTTTTAAAACTCTGTTTGATTTAATCGATAAAATAAAATCAATAAAATATAATATTATGAGTAATAATACTTCAATTCCCCAATCGATGACACACTTTATTCTATTGGCCGCGTCTTCGATATAATTCGGTAAAACAATATAAGTGGCCATCAATTTATTGACTTTTGATTTTAGGGATTCACTCAAATTAACCGAAATTTTATGCAAAAATATTCGACAACTAATTTAAAAGATTTAAAATAAAATATTAATTAAATTGTTTGATAGACTCACTCATCGAATGTAATCAAAGAAGTCTTTTCTGTGATTGAGTTCTTTGACTCGTAATTCAATTTTCTATTAATTGAATTAATTAAAGGATTTTCACAAATAAGTATTCGATAGCTTTTGTTTTGCTGTCAAACAAATAGTCTATTAATTAAAGACAAATAAAATACAATTAATATAAGACTAACGCAATTGTAAGCAATTTCTTCGTTCAAAATCCTAATCGTTTCGTAGTTTTTATCCCCAAAACCTTTAATTTCAAGCAATTATTCAATTTGATGGCAAACAGACAAAGACTAACCTCTGGTCACTTTAAGCAACTGTCCATCGATTTCAACGTCAAAATTATGTTTATTATTGGCGGCAACGAAATGACTGATTCACACATTTAGTAGATCTCATTAATGTGTTGGACATAAAAGAGTGGTAAGTCTTACCCTTTAAGAAGTGGCGAATTCTTGAGAATATGAGCGCTAATGAACTTATCGTTTATTACATTCAAATCATAGCTTTGATTAATGGGAACACAAATTGTGTAACACTTTTGTGTGGACTCATTGTATCGCTTCCGATATGTGCTCTGATTTGGGTTTAAATTTAATTTTCATTTAATTTATTCAAAAAATTTAATCAAAAATTGAGACAAAATTCATACCAAAAGTAAATTATAAAAGTAATTGTTTTCGAGTGAATTCATTACTATATTTCAAAAATAATACCAATTAATTGAATACAAAATGAGATCTTAGTTTCAAATCTGTTTTTAAATCATTTAATTATTTGTTATTAAAATCAATTTAAACTTAAAGTTCACTCAATTTGTTTGCAATTTGTTTACCTCTTGTTATGTCTAATGTTTACGTCATTGCAATAGAGGTGTCAACCGATTGTCACCAAACATGTGATGAAATTATCTTAAAATTAATTGAAATCCTTTTAATTTGAATAATGTTTTGCATTCATTTAATCCTAATTTTATTCAGTCCTTTAGTTTTGATTTATTTGTTATTAAAATATTTAGTTAAACAAAGAGAAAAGCGATACCGAAGTCTAAATGGCTTAAGAGATGACATCAAAATCATTGCTTTTTTCCATCCGTTCTGTAACTCAGGAGGCGGTGGGGAACGTGTCCTTTGGGTCGCCTTAAGAGCTCTGAACAGAAAGTACCCGAACTCTCATTTTGTGGTCTATACGGGTCTGACATATAAATAGTTTATTAAATAATTTAATTAATGAAATGAATTTAAATGTGATTTATAGGCGATATTGAGTCCAAACCCGAAGATATTCTCATGAAATGCAAAAATAATTTTCAAATTGAGTTAAATTTTTCGATAAATTTTGTTTATTTATCGAAAAGACATTACATTTCAGCCAATTTGTACCCGTTTTTCACTCTTTTGGGACAAAGTCTTGGGTCAATAGGATTGGCATTTGAGGCACTTTTCAAATGTGTTCCCAATGTTCTCATCGATAGTATGGGATTTGCTTTCATTTTTCCGGTTTTCAAATATTTTGGTAATAGTCGTGTCGGCGCTTATGTCCACTACCCGACCATAAGTACTGATATGCTGTCAATGGTCTCAAACACAGTCACCACTTATAACAACCGATCGTTTATAAGCAATAGTCGAGTCCTAACCGGAGCTAAACTTATTTATTACAAACTCTTTGCTTATTTGTATGGAATGATTGGCCGGACATCAGATGTAGTTATGGTTAACTCGAGTTGGACTCAACAACACATCCAACAGATATGGAAGTGTAGAGCCAACAGAGTATACCCTCCCTGTAATACAAATGAATTAAAACAACTTTCACTACAAAACAAAAACAATTTTCAAATCGTATCCATCGGACAAATCAGACCCGAAAAGAACCACACCTTACAACTCATGGCATTTAAACAGTTTGTCGATAGACTCACAACAGAAGGAAAGGCAGATTCTGCAAAACTGGTTATAATCGGCAGCTGTCGTGACACTGAGGATGAGCTGAGAGTTGAAGAACTGAAAAAATTGTGTCAGAAATTGAAAATCGATAGTAAAGTGGAATTCAAACAAAACATTCCGTTTAAAGAACTCAAAAATATTATTCAAGAGTCGAATATTGGTTTACATACAATGACTAACGAACACTTCGGGATCGGTGTAGTCGAGTGTTTAGCCGCCGGACTCATAACTGTAGCGCATGACTCGGGAGGACCTAAAATGGATATTATAGAGAACGGGTTGACCGGATTTTTAGCAAATAATTCTGAAAAATTCGCTCAAATTTTTTACAAAATCGTAAATTTAGACGAAAATAATTTAAATGACATTCGCCTCAAATCCCGCGAAAGTGTCGACAGATTTTCTGAAACAGAGTTTGAAAATTTGTTTCTCAAATATATTGAACCCATTCTTTAACTTTTATTTATTTCTAATTATAAAATCATTTATTTATTGAAACACAAAATATCTATAAATAAATAATTATTTTATATCTTTTGTGATATCATATAATATTCAACTAAAGAGAACGGATCTCCAAAAGGTATAATTAGATCAAAAGTATGTGTACTGACAATGAACAAGGTCACTAAAACCACTAAAACCATCGCAATTCAAATTGTTTTTCAAAACTTTTATGACAGATATACTTATTATATGCTATTATTAAGTTTATTAAGTGTTTCCGTTAACTATTCTTACCAAAAAAGCGTATAAAAAGAACAGGAAGTAAACCGAATAATGGATAGCTATTTATGGAATAGATTTACATTGAATTCAATCATTAGAATCAGTAAAACCACTAAACTTAGTCATTAGACACTTATCTCTAACATTAATATAATGTGTGCTAATATTGAGGAATAATGTTGACTAAAATAGTAAATACTTGGTTGGGCACATCTAATTGATTGAGTAATGTATACGAAACTAATCTTGTTTAATTCTTTGAATATTCAATATTCAAGTTATTCCAAATACAATGGATTGTAACTAAATGTCAGATTTTATTGTTATTTCAAAGATTTGAAACTTTAGACATGAAGTGAACACAAAATTAGAAGGTATTATATAAAAAGAGAGGAGAGGTAAGGTTGACAAACCCTAACCATAAAAGAGTAAACCATTGACTTTAATGTAAGACTCATACAGACCTCTATTTGATTTGAGATTGAGTTTCAAGACTCAAATTATTTGAATTAAACTGTTTCTCATTAATTGTAATAATAATTAAATACATTTTAAATACAAAAATTATTAATTGAAATGACTATTAAATCAAAGCAATATTTCATACATTAATTACCCATTAATTTAAGTATTAATTAATTCAATATTTTATGCATTTTTTTCAAATCGCTTTTTTAACGTCGATTTGGAAGTGAAGTCTTGTTTTAAATTTTGATTTAAATAAAATTATAATTAAATTTGTGAAAAATCAGTGATTTTTTCAATATTTATAATAATTTGTTAAAAAACTGTGACTAAAGTTATTGTTTGTCTATTAATTTGTTTAAAGAGATGACAAATGTCTTTGATTTTATGAATAATTAATTTGTCTTAAACTGAAGCCATGGAAGAAGATTTGATTTATTACTTACTTCTGATTCCGATATCAATTCCAGTGACACTATTCTTCATGTTGTGGTCGTGGATGGGATTTCAACTCTTTATTAATAATTAATTAAATATAAATAATTGATTTAATTTTGTGATAAAAGCATTGATTTGTTTAAACGCTTTAAATAATATAAAATCGCGACAATCGCTGCCGGAGTCACTCCTGGTATACGTCTGGCCGCAGATATCTGTTCCACAAAATATATAATCAGGTAATTGTCTCAATAGATAATAATTACATACAGTTTTGGGTCGATATCTGTCCAAAACATGCTTTACTTCATCACTTAAACCGATATTAGAGTTAATGTAATCAATTTGAGGACATATTTGAAGCATTTCTTCTCTTTTGATTTCTTCAACCAATTGCTGTTCTTTTTCTTCATATCTTTCGTACAGAGCTTTAGATTTTAAAAATCAAATGAGATTTAATCAAAACCAGTGATACCTTACCTTCGCATTTAAGTCTAGTCTTTAAAATATGATTACAATTAATTGAATTTAATTGGTTTGGGAAGAGATTAGCCATTTGTTCGACCGAACAGTCATTGATTTCCAACATTTCAAATGCACTAAAAAATTAAACAAAACATTAATTTTGTTTTTCATAAATAATTTAACAAATAATGAGACGTTTTAATTGAAGAGTTATTGTTATCGCAATCAATGTTTAAATCTGTTCTCCATTTGTGTAACGGATGTGATATTGATTTCAAGAATTGTTTGGATTCTTGCAATACTTTTTTGGTTTCTATAAACTTTTCGTATCGTTTTTGTGAAACAAAACCCATTTCATAGCCTTCGATGTAATGAAAAATTAGATTCAAGTTTTGTAGAAAATTATATACCTTTTTGTGTGAGTCTTATGTCTGCGTTATCGGGTCTTAACATTAATCTGAACTCTGATCTACTCGTAAACATTCTGTAGGGCTCTTCAGTGCCTAAAGTGGTTAAGTCATCGATCAAAACTCCGATATAGGCTTCAGTTCTGCTAATAATAAGCGGTTCTTTATTTAGACATTTGGCCGCAGCATTAATTCCGGCCACAATTCCCTGAGCGGCCGCCTCTTCATAGCCTGTAGTGCCGTTTATTTGTCCCGAAAGAAATAAGTTGTCGACTAAAAGTGTTTCCAGCGATGGTTTCAGTTGTCTCGGATCAATAAAATCATATTCAACGCCATAACCGGGTCTTAACATTTGAGCGTTTTCTAGTCCTGGGATTAATTGAATAATTTGTCGTTGGATT
Source organism: Achipteria coleoptrata (assembly GCA_000988765.1). Classification (NCBI taxonomy): domain Eukaryota; kingdom Metazoa; phylum Arthropoda; class Arachnida; order Sarcoptiformes; family Achipteriidae; genus Achipteria; species Achipteria coleoptrata. Next base: position 2,676 of record LBFM01009102.1, on the reverse strand, counting down.
TGCTCGGGTAGTGTACACGATATCCCATTTGGATAAATTACATTTGAGTCCATTCCTAATCACATTTAATTTTAATTAATTGATTAAATGTAAGAGTTGTGAGTCTTTGACCTTCAGGTTCGAGCCATATCTGATGACTCCTTCCTTTGAATTTAATAATTTTGGATTCAATGGAGGGGCAGTATCTTGGTCCTCTCACCTCTTCCCTCACGTGTCGACTCAAATGAATGTTATCCGAAACTAATTGTGAAACTCTTTGGTCAGTGAATGTGAGCCAAGTATTGATTTGTTGGTCGTCCTGTTGTTCAACACATCATTTAGTTTTTAAATTAAATAATCGGTAATTATTATAATTAAATACTTGGATCCAAACGCTGTCATTCATGAATGAAAAAGGAAGGGGAGGAGAATCCCCTTTTGTTTGAACCAAATTACGATAATCTATAGAATTACTATCAATTCTGGGAGGGGTTCCTAAATTCAAAAATCATTAATTAAACTAAAATAGAAATAAATTAAACGATATTAACCTGTTTTCAGTCTTCCCATTTTGAAGCCCACATTTTCGAGTGTTTGGGCCAAACCTATTGCCGGTTCATCTCCTGTTAAACAAGAAGTAGTTTTAGAGAATTGTTTTAAATGTAATACAAAATAAACCTAATCTTCCGGCCGGATATGTCTCGAGTCCGATATTGATTTGTCCCCTAAGGAAGGTTCCCGTCGACAGGACTACAGTTCGGCTACTAATGCGCTGTCCCTCACCTTTTGTTTATACAATTAATTTTAATTAAATCAAATCTGAATGAAGTCAATCAATACTTGTTATAATTCCATTGCATTCAAATCGTTCCCCTTTTTTATTGACAATTAAGTCTTCGACTGAACAGCACTTTATCGTCAAATTCTGTGTATTATTTAGTATTTCATTTTGCATGTGTTTCTTAAATAAAGACCTGTCTATCTGTGCTCTCCATCCCTAAACCATTTGTATTCAGTTTTAAGTCAAATTTGAGTTTTATTAATGCAATACCCAAACTGCCGGTCCTTTTCTTTTGTTGAGAACTTTATATTGAATACCCGACAGATCTTTCGAAATATAATTAATTTTTATTATTAATTAAATAAATATTGTTTTAAATGTTTTGTCAGTAAAAGTAATATATATTTTGAAACAATTTGTCGTTTTTGTCATTTACCACATATTTTAGCACAAATGCCATCCATTGCATCAATTTCTCTCATGAGATGTCCTTTTCCTATACCACCGAACGCTGGATTGCATGACATCTCACCTGAAAATAGAATTAATTATTTGAAACCATCTGTTCTTCAGATTATTAATAGATATACCGATTGTTTGAGTCTTGTGTGTAACGAGTAATACATTAGCGTTCATACGAGTGGCGGCGCCGACCGCTTCCACTCCTGTTTTAAAGCAAATTGTAAACTGAGTTAAATCTATGAGAATAATGAGTGGGATGTGTATGACCTGCGTGTCCGCCACCGATCACTATCACATCGAAATCAAATGATGAGTTAGTCATGAATTGTCGCTTAAAAATATTTCGAGTTCTCAATTGACTTCTATTTAATACATTCATTGTTTTAATGGTTATATCAGACAAAAACATCTCTAAATATCTATTTAGTTCTTCACTTTGTTTTGTCTATTGATTTAATTTCATATCAATTAAATTGAAAACAAAATTAATTAAAAACAATAACAAAACTAAACATTTGTGCAAAACTACTATTAAATAATAATTATTTAGATATTAATCAGATGGCAGTCAAAGCAATACTATTATATCATAAAAAGCGTTACTCAATGTTTAGTCCCCTTTTTGTTGACTTGAGATGAGATTAAATGTTTAAAAGTGTTTCCACTCATTCTTTGGTAACAATTATTGTGAGTCTTATATAAAGCAATATTTAGTGAGAATCCAACAGAATCTCAATATTGGATGAAATTTTAGTTATTCTTTGAATTCTGAGCTCAAAACTTATCTTTTGGACAAAAAATCATTAAAAGGTTTATAAATTTATTTGATTTGTTTTGTATTATATTTTTCACTGAAGAATATCTTTTTTCTAAACACTTAATATATTCTAACATTTATTAAACTTTTATTAATTAAATGATTGACTCTTTCGTTGATTTAATTTTCTTTCAATAATAGATTAACTAAAAAGTGACTCAACTTTTAGTGGTTTTTGAAGAATGTCTGCATAGAAACAGTTGAATATAGTGTGGAATCTCTTCGAACAATAATCTCTTGAATTTAGTCAACGAATGTCACCAATCAATCAATTGATATAATCGGCAAAATTATGGGCGGAAGAACTCTTAAGAGATATATTCTGTTCGGTGTGTTGTGTCTGTTAGTCATTGGACTGATCTATGAGTTCAGTTCTCCGACTTGTTTCGCATCGCATGCCATTCAAAACCAATGGATTTCACCCGAGGTTTGACTTTCATTATCTCTCATTTTTTATCTTAACATAAAGTTTAGATTATTTTATATTTAATTTTACTTAAATTTATTGTTATTTTAATGAATTTGACTAAAAATCTGTGAGTTTTTGTGTTATAAAACCAATATTTTATATTATTTCTCAAAAATTCTGATATATATTCACCAGGGATGCACAAGGGGGAGAGGGGTTTCATAAACC
>LBFM01009088.1:0-17869 GCA_000988765.1 Achipteria coleoptrata | reverse complement strand
CTCTCTCTCTCTCTCTGAATTGAAGGCCAAAAACATTGACTTTTAAATAATAATTGAGTTTATATGAGTTGAGGTGCGATAATCTCTTCAGACATTCAGGCGTTAATGTACTGAATCCTCGGATCAAATAATAAAGTTTTAATAACAACCACTCCTTATTTTGCTAAACAAGCTGGATAAAAAAGACCTCCTTCAGCCTCCTAATTATTTGGCCCGCTTTCAACATTAATGATTTATAATCGATTTATAAATTTGGTCAAACACTACTGTTTGTTGAGCATTGAAATAGGACCTTGAGCATCCTTGTAGTCATTATACATATATTTGACTCCTTTTTTGTTGTTCATTAAAACTGGTATTCATTTTTTAAGACTAATTCCAGATTCAAATCACATTTGATTTTATGTTAAAATTTCAATTATTATTACTGATTTTCATCGCACAAACAACCTTGGCAATTTTTTCGTTTTAAAAGGAAAAACTTTATTAATTTATAACTCAATTTTTTTACCTGTCTGTTTTTAAAATAAACATGTCTCAATTTCTTTAAATTTTTCTTACACTAGATTTAACATAAAAAAACTGAATAATAAAAAATCCTGTTTTTTGTTATTATTTTTTTGAATATAATTTTGAATTCAATTAAAATAATGAAAATATTTTTTAACAATAATTCCATTTTGTTTTGGAGTTACAAAAACAGATTAAAAATTTGAAGGATATATTGTTTGGGATTGATTTTTCATCAAATATTATCAAGGAATGTTGATCAATTAAGATTTCAGACTGTCTCCAACTTATCGCCTGTGCAGTGAAGTCCAACCCTTTAAGCACAAAACCTTAAAGTTCTGCCAACTGTGCGATTCTTTTGAATTTTAATAGTTTTCCTCATTATTCCATAAATTTTATAATCAATTCATTAATTCATTTGAATATTTTAAGACTTAATTAAATGCATTACAAAAACAGATTTTAATTAAACAAAAATTCTCATCAATTTTAATATAAATGTTTTGTCAGAACCGAGCGATTTATTTATGTGAAAATCCCCACAAAAATGTATGTTTGAAATAATCCTATTTTAATAAAATGCAGGCAATTGTTGAGTAGAGCCACAGGTTTTCTCAACAAAACTAATAATTATATTTCCGAAAAAAATGTTTTCAAGGCTTTTGTAACGGAGCTCAAGCCATCTGTAACTGAGTTTAAAATTATGGAAGCACTCATTAGAGCGGTATGTCCTTCACAAGGCCGTCCACTACACGCTTTACCTCACCCTTAAATTTGAATATTACTTAACATTCGCGCAAATTATAATTCAATTCACATAAAAAACTTGAAAACTATTTTTGATTTTTAAAAAATAAAATATTATTTAAAAAAACAGAAATTTTATTCTCTGTTGAAATCGCGGTTTAAAACTGTCGCCAAATAAGACATATAAGAAATGTATTGAAACTAAAATACTGTAATGACATTGAATTACATTTTGAGTGTCTAATAATTTCTTGTAAAACCATTGTTTATATTCTTAAAATATCAATTAACTAGTTCAATTTAAAAGGCTGTTCCGAAGGAAACTGAATTTTTGTTTTGCATCCCTTTCTCTTCGTGTTTATTGGCAATCATTCAATAGAACTCTAGAATTAATTAATCGGTAAAAATCTGGCAAATTATCATTTAATAAACCAAATAATAAATAATTATTATATTTTTTTGAATAAACCAATGAATAGAATACAAATTGAATTTATTACTCATTTAAATAACTCTATTCACAAATGATCTGCTTTTTTATGTAATAGAGTTTAAAATTTGGTGGAAAACAAAATTGATTTTTTCTTTTAAAATTAACTATTTGAAATTGAAAAATATTGAAGGACATTGATATTTTATAAATTTTTTTTATCTATTAGAAATTTTTCGAAATTCAGAAGTTTTATAAATAATTTAGTCTAACATTTCAAATGTCAAAAACCTTTAGTTCTATTGTCTTAACAAATGTTATATTTGTTAAGACAATAGAACTAAAGGTTTAATTTCAACCCAATAATTATCGAGCACTGAATGGATCGGCTATTGATTGATGGGAAATCATGTGATCCCCGCCCGCAAAGAGCACCGAATATAATTGCAGAGATTGCTTTCATTAGACAAAACAAGGCAATGGAGGGTCACTTCTATTATGACCAGACCCTCCCGGGTCTCTATAGAGAGAGATTCATCTTAAATGTCAAAGTTTTGTTGACTTTAGTGAACAACTTATAGAAAGTTTAGCGAACATTACTTAACGTTAAGTTTTATTTCATTAACGACTTTTAATGGACGTCTGTTTCCATCAAAATTTAATCACTTTTCTTATACCAAAACGATTTACATTTCAATTGTTTGTCACTTTTGTGTCTCTCCTCTATTGTGTTAAGATATCTGCAAAACTTTTCTCAACTTTCAATTCAATGATTGAATAGAATCGAAGAAAAACCAATCGCTTCTTATAAACAATTGTCTTACTTTTCAGACAAATTAAACTCTTTGTCTGATTCCTATTCAATGGTTTAATTTGTTTGAAACAAACGCTTTCTTAAACCTAATTCATAGAAAATAATTGATTGTATCTTCACACTATAAGAACTTACTTGGTTATTTCAATAGTTGAAGCTAAATGTACTTGGTAAGATAAACATGTGTGAGCATATTCTCGAATAGAAGTGAATATACAGATTGAAAAAAGTTGATTCGCATTAAACTCATATTAATCGACGATTACTTAAGAAAATGTGATTATGTTTTGATATTTCGTAATACATTTAATTAGTATTTTAGGAATTAATTATAACTCAAAAAAGATATTATATCTCAATAATTAGCAGCAAATTCAGAAAATACTTTTTACAGATTATCTTTGAGTTACTTTTTTCTTGAATTTTGATTACGATTAGAACACTTTAATCGACTTCTAATTACAAGATATAAGTTCCAAAATTTGAGAGATTAAACTTAATTCAAGCAAATAAATGTATTTTAGTTTTAATATTTCATTCAAATTGTATTCTCAACTCTGGATTCTTATAATTATTGGAAAGAAATTGTTTTCAAAACATTTCATTAGAAAAAAAGTGATAATAATTTTTTTATTCAATTGACTGAAAATAATTTTAAAACAACAAACGAATGAACTTTTCTTAAAATTATAATCATTTTGTATTCAATATTTCGGAAAAACTTGTTTTTATTCAAATATACAAAACTACTCTATGAGACAAAATTGGAATAATTAGAGCAGAAAAACATTCTTTAATATTTGATTTGATGTACAAAAAATGTACAGATATTTATCAAAAAAAAGAGAGAGACGAGCAAAATATTTTGTTTATCATAGAAAAAATAAATATATGAAAATATACTTTTGATATTCTGTGCAGTTATAACACGACCGCACATTTGAAATACAGTTGAATGGCATAAATGACAACATTTTAAATACTATTTCTACTTTCTATAGAACTATAGAAAAATTGTGATTCAATTTTAATCACATATTAATCATATATTAGTAATCAGCCATAAAATAAAGTATTGAATAATTAATTTAAATCCATTACATAATTCTTAATGAATGTATCCTTAAAAAAGTACCTCTCATTTAACGCATGGATTGAATTTTTATGTTTCACTTAAATCTTAATTCATAGACACAAGAATTCACATAAAATTCATATAATTTAGTTAACGATGAGTTCAAATAATTAAAGAACAAAATTCTTTTGAATAATTGTTACAAAACTTTATTTAACGTCTAAATTGAAAGACACTCGAAATTTAAATGTATTTTTTTTGTTTGAAAATAAAATACTTAAAAAGCTTTTTCTTCTTTTAACAAAAAATTCTTTTACGACATAATTTGTTAGACCTTTTATGAAGGAATGGTTTAATTTATTTGGAAGTAAAGGAGAGGAAAGTAATATAATAATAAAATTGCATTTTTTCTATTCAGATATTATCGTTGAGTTGATGTGAAGTCGAGATCTCATTGTTTGCTGTATTTAGTCGTAAGTCATGAAAATATAATAATAAGAGAACATCAGTAGTGGCCGAAAGTGATTCAAACGAATTGTCATACAATAGAAAAATACAACTATAACAGCACTGGTAGATGACTGTTCGCTCCAATCTATACCAGACTTACAGCAGTTTATTTGTTGGCACTGTTTGTCAGAGCTATGGTTCGCTATCTGTTCGATCCATGCATTAGACATCCATCTCTTCCGTCAAATGAGTTGAGCTGATGGCTGTGCCGACCGATGGGTCATCTGTTTATTCTTTGTGGGCAAACAATAGTACTGGCATTAAGTCTGTGCTGTGGGTATGAGCCTTATATATATATTGTATGTATAGATCTTCAGTGGAGTAGAATCACAACTGAATCCCAAACTTTTGCACAACTCTATTGTCACTTAATATTGATATTAACAGAAAATGAAAGCAAATTTCCTCATAAACTGTGAGATAATAATATTATTATTATATGATATGATATACGCATTACTGATATTACAACAAAAGGCAAAAAATTCATTTTTGTTTAATAAACTATATGTTTGATTGTATCAAATAATGCATTCATTGCATTGTATTCCCTGTCATTCAATTCACAACTGATATACTCAACAAATGGTGAGAAAATAATAATAATAACAATAATAAAAACAGAATATTATTGCCTTATATTAAGTCACGACAAAAAACCAAAAACTACTATATTTTTTGATAATAAAAACAATTGAGTGAAAAATATTTGTTTCATTAGAGCTGTTATTCACTTAAAATATAAATTTCGTGAAACATTTGTTAGTATTTTCCTTTTGTTGACTTAAATTTATATCAAAAATCATTAATTTGGGTAAAAAACATCAATTAATATAATATTCAAAACAATCATTAATTTTGAATCGAAATATTCTCTCAAAAAACACTTATTAATCGTTAATAACACGGAATTTGAGTGAATAGACAAACACTGATTGTGTAGTTTCTCCACAGAATTGACATTTGGTTTGCCTTTGGGTTCGATTAGAGTTTGACTCTATTGACCGACAGTTAAGGCAAAGCCTCAGTCATTGCTTAATGTCTTGGTTTTGATCGATAGTAGGATACAAATGCTTTTGGATATATTCACACAAAACCGCAGAGACATAGAAATTAAACAAAAGTTTTGCTATTTTTCTTCAGATCCTTTTCGAGTGACTTCACCCACACATTCATTCGACTCAAGTACTCTATTTATGAAAAAGAGATCCAAACTTTTGACATTTAAAATATATTACAAAATGTATTTTATAGTTATTTTCCAAATATTTTTATGAAATTATTAACAGATTATCTTTAATTTAAAAATCATTTCAATTATCAAATAAAAAATTCAATGACTTTTGTTCGTCAAATCAGTGATATTTTTTTATGAAAATAACGACTTTAAGTCTAAGAAATCCATCACTCGATTAAATGCGAAGAATATTTCAAAAGAAGAAAAATCCTAAAAACATATAAAACATATAATGAATGAATGTTTTGAGAAAAATCTTGATATTTGTTCTCTTATTTCCCTATTATTGGACATCAATCTTAACATCGCTGGCAGTCAGTCCACAGACAAACACACGAGAGTTGAGTACTAAAAATGAACACTAATTCAAGAGAAGTCATACAAATAAAAAATTGCGAATAAATAAGAAAAACCTCAGGAGTCTCACAATAAGACTATAAATTTAAGTATTTTAAGCCCATAAAAATGTTGTCCGAATTAAACAAAACAAAACTACCAGAAAAATGTTTTCAAATTACAATCCCTGCAAATATTTCTATCAATTTATTTATCATTAATTATATTTTTTGTTTCGTAAAGAGCTTTCAAGCATTCAATTTGTTGGGGAATTTGAAAAAAATTCCAGAAAATCAAAAATTTTTATTAAGGAAATTATTTATCAAGTTTTGTCAGTTTTAATAAACTCGAGTCAAATATATTTTTTTCTACCAGTTTTTCAAATCTTAAAATCAAAAGAAACAAAATATTCAATTCGTTTGGTCTTAAAAGTGATGACAAAATTCAAAAATTGAGATAAACTTTTAAACTCCACTAATATTTTGCTCTCAGTTTTCGCGAAAAACTTTATTTCAACAGTTGTTTCAGTATTTTATTATATGATTCAAAAATCACAACTAATTATTGCCCACAAAATTAGATATGAATATTAAGCTTTATATACCTAAACAACAAATTTCTTCTTCGGGTACTAAATAATTATCGATTACTCAAAATCTCCAATAAAACCAATAAAATGCAATTTAATAAAAAATTTTAAACTGTCATTAAAATGAAATATTTAACTAAAAATAAAAACTCATATGAATTCCAATTTGAAAGTTGTAATCAAAACATTTAATTATTCCATTAATTTTCGCCAAAATGTAATCATTTATTAAAAATTATTTTTGTATTTAAAAAAAAGGACTGTTTCTGAACAAAGTTTTTCGCGAAAAATTATTATTATTAAACATTAATCACTGAATTCGAGGTATTTTCAGGAGTTTTGCCAAAATTCTAGGTTTAAAATATTGTTTTGGTAACCAAACCATTGCTTATTTGGGATTCTTTGCACTCTTTTCAAGCAAAACACCACTCGTTATGAGTTTAACTCTAATTCTTTGCGAATAACTAATAATATTGGGTTTCATAATAATGTGACTGATTTGAGACTACCATTTATTTTCATTATATATTTACTGACCATTATTTGCAAGGAAAGGACTGAAAGACACTAAAAATGTCTATAGTTTTTGCTTACCATTGCATTACTTAATGCAAAAATGACTTAAAATGATTGAAATCATTATATTTAAGACACAGAAAAATAAGAGTCGGATCGCAGCGGGAATTATGTAATAGAAGTATAACCAATAGTGCGATATATTTGCTCCAAATTCTGTTCTCCACTTTTTCTCCAGAATTTGGCACTCAATCCTTCCTTAGAAGAACTGTTCGGATAATTCAATATTTATTTATTTTAAGGGAAAAAAATAAAAATTAAATTTTAATCTAAAAGAATTTTAATATTAATTTCAAGACTTTTGGGCGAAAACTCTTCACATAATTTAGTATTAAATTTAAAACTATATGTTATAGTATTGAATGAAAATGTTTTTCGCCCACAATCTGTCTAAAACTACACAAATAATACCGTATTTGTTGTAATATATATCTGAATAATCTTTTATTATTCAAAGCTTATATAAAAACTTATTTAAGACTTAATTTTTGTGTTATTTATTTCTTATTTTTGACTATTTATTGCATAATTTAAATATTAATTTTTGTCTTAAGAGTTAAAAATAAGAAAATTCTTTGATTGAAAATCAGCCAAAAATTCTTTATTCAAAAATCGGTCGTAAAGTAGTTTTTGAATGTATTTAAGAGACGCGAAGAGATTTTAAAATTCAATTATAAAACTAAAAAATAAAAACTTTTATTTAAATTCAAGTCTGAGTCCTAGAAATGAAGTAATAGTAATAGTAATGCATTGGAGAAAAACTACTGATATAACAGTTGTCTTCAGATAATTATTTTTTCATCAAAAGAAGTTGTACTCAAAGTAAAGAGAGAAATGAAAATTAGGGCAAACAGTACTGCATTTGGAAGACAAGTGTATTTCCTTACAATTGGCGATAACTTATTATTTAAGAGCATAACGTGATTGCAGTACAGCAACAGTTCTGGTCGTAACAGAAAAACTGCTAAAATAAAAAATAAAATAATAAATTCTATGCAATAAAACGAGAAAAACTGGTTTTTCATTCTTCTAATAATTATATTGAAGTTTTATAAACGATAGGCTGAAAAAGTAGTTCAAACACGGAAGTGGGCCACAGGACCGATGCTGTCGACGATCTGCGGGACATGTGATCTCATGTTAGGCTTCACATATATTGCATAATATAATTGTCTGATTCAACAATAGCTGCTAATCGACTCCTAAGAAGCCAACCATTTATAAAATTTCAATGAGTTTTTCTGTGAGAGAATGCCTTTGGGTTTTGGGCTTACATTCATTTGTCATAGTCTTCAATAAAAATAATAATTATTTATAATAAATAAAAAAAATTTTGAGAAAATCGATAGCTTTTATTATTCATATCATATGCATATGAAATATTCATCAAGGAATTAAAATAGTCTCGATTTCTTAAATAGAAAATTAACCTAGTAACTAACTTATTCTACAAGTTTTTTGTTGACAAGCTTATTGGCATATTTGAATGATTAATTCATCTTGATTATTGAGGCAATTCTTAAAAATATACACTCAAATCGATTTTCCCACTAATCTATTCAGTATTGATATGAAATTTATTATTGAATCAAAAAAAGTTTAATTTTGTATTTACTTTCAAACTGTGTTTATATCAAAAGTAATTCAAACAAATGATAAATCAAAGAAAATGAACTCAACCACTAACTCAAAGAAATAATTATCAACTGAGAACTGAGCGAAACAATAGTGAAATAATTAGGAAAAATATTCAGTTACTTAATGTGAATAACAAAAACTTATTGTTTTATTATTTGTGAGTCTAATAAACACTATAAAGAAGTAGAAGTAATGCAATGGAAAAAGGCTTTCGATTCAAAGCATTAATGATTTTGAATCAAAGAATTCTCTGCCAAATGAGAAGACAACTGAAGTGAAGGCAAACACACACTTTTCTGAAGACCAAAACTCATCCATTCTTTGGTCAGAATTCTCAATATTAGTTTTTCCGGTGGCTTTCAGTCATTATGTCTTTCTATGGTATACTGTAGTCTGCATTCGTATGCCATCCCTAAAACCTATTGATTCGCATGAAATCTCAATTTTTCCATTGAGTTAACACAACAAAACTTATCTGAGACTAATGTTAAACTCAATCTAACCCTAATGTTAATCATTTCTGTTTTTACTTATCATTAGTTAATGGAAAATGAGTTTCAAAATGAAATAATATTAAAAACTATTGTCTCAAATGTTATATTAATAAAATTATTATTATTTAAGCAATAGATATGTTATTAAATGATATGATATTTTTGTTGTCATATCATTGAGATTTTGGTTCATTAAATTCAATAAAACTGTTTGTTTGCCATTAAATAATGTTTTTTAAAAACCAAACCAAACGACAAAATCTCTAATTGAATGAATGAATGAATAATAATATTTTTGAAATCTCTTTTACAGCAAAATTCAAGCCATTAGTTATGATAAGCACGAAATCTGACTGTTTTATACAAAATGTGAATTTTAAAATGGTTTTCATACAAAAAAATAATTTTAAAAATTTCAAATCAGAAATTGCGGAAATTAAAGATAATTTTTTTCTCTCTCCAGTCGTTCATCTGTTAAAATAATGAAATAAATGTGGAATAACTTATTTGCAGATAATATTTATGGAAATATATTTTATTATAGGAACTCATTTATGATAAAATATTTTAAAAATAGTGTTCAATCGCTATTTGCGACTCACTATTGATTATTACAGAGTAGACTATAATTTGCTTTAAGTCTTTCATTTAGTGTCAAAATTTGTTTTGAGTGACTTTTCTTAAAAATATATATAACTTATATTCCGATTCTTAAATTTTTACCCCCGGTTTTGATGGGGAAAAATTAAGTCATTCCTAATATCTTTGCCTAAAATAAACATTTAAACAATTGGCACATCCATACCAGTCTGCCACTCATTCTGAGAGATATGTTTTTGAACTCATATAAAAACACTTGACTTCGTCTGATTGACTCTGAATTAAATTATTTGTTTGAACGAAATAATTATGTCATTCAAGTCTGACATTAAATAACTATTCAATTAAATTAATTAACGAAAAAATACATATTTCTAATAATAAATGAATTAAATAATTGATATGAAATTAAATGAAATAAACTTAAATATTTATAAAACTTTTAAAATTTACAGATTTTAAATTAAAACTAAAATAATTTAAATATTGATTTAACAACTTTTTAGTTGAAAAATATCAATCTTACCATAAAAACACGTAAAATAACATTTCTTTTCCAAATATCCCAGGATTTAAAGGATTTCAAAGTATCAAATCCACGGATTAATTGGATTTGTACTGAAAAGACTAATTGTAAATAATTAGACAACTATTGGACTATTAAATAATTTATAGCAAAAATGTCAGTAAATTTTCTTTAATTGAATGCAATATATTTTAAATCGACAAATCGTCTCTTTATTTTGTCAGATCAATGCCAAGAGTCAATCAGTAATCTTATATTCAGGGGAATATTCGAATAAAAAACTCTGATTTAAAAGTTATAACATTTCTAAAATTTTCTTTAAAAAATAGTTTGAATTCTTATCAATTAATGTTGAATTGAATTAATATTAATGTAATGATAATTATCTGAAAATCACTTTTTTGAGGGATGTTTCGGGAAATTCAGTGCAATTTTTATACTTCTTTTAAAGTAATAAAATTATTATTTTTCTTCTTCTTATGATTGCATTTAATATATTTTGAAATTATTTGCGACATCTTTTCAAACGTTTATTTATTTGATTTTATTAACAATTAATAAAATTATTTGCAATTAATATGATTTATGTCTGAAATCACACTTTTTTATGAAACGGAATTATCATTAGAGTTGAACTCTTGAGGAGAGAAAAAATCTTTTTTCAAAACAAAGTATTAATAAATTTAAAGACTAAATTAGAATCAGAATAAAAAATCTTTGACAACAATCAAAGTCCCGGAGGAATGGATTAATGGCTAAAGACGTTTATTTATGACCATTAATAACAAACTGCGTGAAACGGGATTTAATATTTAATTTCGGAATAAAATTTTCAAACAAAAAATAATCATTTGATTCAGAAATAAATTCTTATACAAAATAAAAGAAATTAATAGATATGGTATGGGTTGGGCACCAAATGGTTCCGGGGACTCAACTTTGTCCTATCCTATCCTTAGTCCACAATATTTATTACAAGAAACTAATAATATTCTAATTATTAAAATTAAATTTTAATATAATATTTAATCGATGTGTCTATCAATTAGTTTTTATTTATTCAATGATTAAAGAGATTATACATATTATCGACAAAAGTATTTTTCAATGCATTAATCAAATGAAAAGTTTGATAACATTTATATAAAATTTTTGTGGAACAGAATAAAAGTTATGATAACTTATGATATTCACTCCAATTACTCCCTCTTTTCGACTAACTTTGAAATACAAGTGAAAAATTGTATTTAATTGAAAATATTGTGCAATCAATTTATCCTTAGATGTTATAACAATTTTGACAAAAGCCATATCAAGTGTTGACCCGTCCTATCGAACCAAACATACGATAAGAAAGACTTCTTTTTAAACAGTTGTCAACAGAAATATTCATTCAATTGATTAATGAGTGAAAACCCAAATCATATCTTCAATTAAACACTCAATTTGTAAGAAATATTTTTTCTCGTAATTTAAACATTTTTTAACTGAACTTAATTTCAATTTCAGTGTTTGTGTAATACGTTTACAATAATATATTTTTGACTCAATTTTTGGTTATAATATTAAAATAAAAATGAAATTAATAATATTAAACGATTACTCAAAAGTGTCCGAATGGGCCGCAAAATACATCAGAAAGTCTATCAACAATTTCAAACCGGGACCCGACAGATACTTTACTTTAGGTCTGCCCACAGGAAGTACACCTTTGGGTACTTACAAAAAACTCATTGAATTCTATAAGTAATTATCAATACTTTCTATTATTATTTGATAACTGAATCAATCAAATGTTGTTTTAATTATCAAAGTAGAACAAGGTTAATATACTTAATATACCCAGTTACATAATCCACAGTTCTATTCACAACACTATCCTCTCTCACCTCTAACTCTCTAAACTATATCCTCTCTAACCTAAACCTAAACTATTTTTTGTGTCTAATTATTATTTAAATTATGTGTCCATACATTTAATATACATTTAATATATTATTAAAATAGAGTACCATTTGATTGGTTTTAAATATAAATATTCAATCATTTAATTGCCATTAAATCAGATCCAATGCAGACGAATATTATTTTTGTTGTGAATAAGTGGTTAAACCATTGGAGAATTCTGTGTCCTTAAAGTTTTGATTATCATTAGAGTACAAAACTCTTAAATACCTGTGCATTGATTTTAAATATGAACTTCGATCTGATTATCATTTAAAAAGAAGGCATTCCACTGAAGTTTTCACTGATTTTTGAACCTTTTATATGATTTTTTGTCATTTATGGGATCAAAGTTGTCCACAAATCAAAGATTATTTTTAATATTAATTTTTATTTAAGAATTTTTGTTAAACAGAAATACCATTTAATTAATGGTTACAAACATTTGTAAAAACAATTATTTCAATAAAAAGAGACAATTGTTTTAAACATATTTGTGATGAAAAATAACAAATAATTAAACACTTTATTAGCGTTTAGTTAAAGACAATAATCAATAAAAGGCCAGCACTTGAGCTCAATATGTTTAGGCTTTCAGTTGTTTTAATCAAATGAACTCAAGATTTATGAATAATTAAAACTTTTGTTTGACTCCAGTCTAACATTAATTGAAACAAAAGATAATCTGTTTTTAAATTATTTATTTATTTGTTCTGTTCTTTAGTGAGGGTTCGCTATCTTTCAAATATGTAAAGACATTTAATATGGATGAATATGTAGGCCTTCCTCGCGATCATCCGGAGAGTTACCACTCGTTTATGTACCACAACTTCTTCAAACATATAGATATCGATCCGAAGAACACTCATATACTGGACGGTAACGCACCGGACCTGAAAGCAGAGTGCGATCAGTTTGAGAAACTCATTAAAGAATCGGGAGGTATAGAACTGTTTGTGGGAGGCATCGGACCGGACGGTCACATCGCGTTCAATGAGCCCGGATCCAGTCTGGCCTCAAGAACTCGGGTCAAGACATTGGCTGACGACACAATCCTCGCAAACGCCCGGTTCTTCGATAATGACTTATCTAAAGTGCCGACAGAAGCCCTGACAGTAGGCGTCGGAACTGTTATGGACTCAAAAGAGGTATCGATTTGTTGTTTCAATCCATTGTTTAAACGAAATTAATTTGAAAAATAGGTAATAATAATAATCACAGGACAGCACAAGGCCTTCGCTCTCTACAAAGCCATTGAAGACGGCGTTAACCATATGTGGACAGTCTCTGCATTTCAATTACATCCGTCCACTCTATTCATCTGCGATGAAGACGCGACTCTTGAGCTCAGAGTCAAAACAGTTAAATATTTTAAAGGATTAACGAGAGTTCACAACAAACTGATTGAGGATTAGTTTCACTTAAACTCAAAAATGCCTTAAATTACAATAAATTGTATTAAAAACCATTTAATTGTAATCGAAGTGAAAGTCATTCCAATTATTGAATAAAATTAATGACAAATAAATGAAATATTTTAATGAAATCCAAAAATAAATCGAAAGACAATACAATAAATGATAACTTAATATAAATAATGGATAAAAAGGCGATTAAAAGACAACTCCTAGACATCAATGAATTGGTTGGCCCTAAAAAGGGCCGTTTTGTTGACACTCAAGACATTTATTTGCTTGAAGTATATTTGGTGACAGCTTTAGTGCCCTCAGAGACCGCGTGTTTCGCCAATTCTCCCGGCAGTAGGAGTCGGACTGCAGTCTGGATCTCCCGAGAGGTTATGGTCGACCTCTTGTTATAATGAGCCAAACGGGAGGCCTCCGCAGCGATTCGCTCGAAGATGTCGTTCACGAAAGAGTTCATAATACTCATGGCTTTCGAGGAGATACCAGTGTCCGGATGGACCTGTTTTAGCACCTGTTTTGACCAAATTATCAGTTAATTACCGCCAATACATCACAAAAAGACATTACTTTATAGATATAAATACTGAACGACTCCTTCCTCTTCTTCTTGTGTTTCTTCTTATCGCCGGCGCGAACAGCTTTCTGTGCTTTTCCGGCCTTTTTGACGGCTTTACCACTGGGTTGGGGCGGCATTTCTTACTCCAAATTGTCTTAAGATTTTACTTCAATTTTAATACAATAGACAGCAAATGGCAAATGATAGCCATTGAGCGCTCACTTACTCCTTATATACCCTCCAAACTGGTGTCTAAATCACAAACCAATGAGCTTTCGGTGTCTCACTCACAAACCAATCACAGCTCTTATTTTCCTCTTTTTAGAGTCACAACTAAATGAGAACTCATTGGAGACGAACTCTGTGTGGACTCACTTTTCTCTGATTGGTTTGTGATTTAGACACCAGTTTAGAGGTATATAAACGACAAACGCTTTCATTTTGACTCACAAATTGTCGGTTATTTCACGTCTTATTGTTTTTAAAACTATTTTCAATTTAAATCAAAACAATGTCCGGAAGAGGTAAAGGAGGAAAAGTTAAGAGTAAAGCAAAGTCCCGATCGTCCAGAGCTGGTCTTCAGTTCCCCGTCGGACGTATCCATCGTTTGCTCAGAAAAGGTATTAAAATTGGATTAAAATAATTGAAAACTAAATTATAATTTGAATTAAAGGCAATTATGCGGAACGAGTGGGTGCCGGCGCTCCCGTCTATTTGGCTGCGGTTCTGGAATACTTGGCCGCTGAGGTTCTTGAGTTGGCGGGTAATGCTGCCCGAGATAACAAGAAGACGCGTATCATTCCTCGACACTTACAACTGGCCATTCGCAACGACGAAGAGTTGAACAAACTATTGTCGGGTGTGACGATCGCACAGGGAGGGGTTCTCCCTAACATTCAGGCCGTTCTTCTCCCCAAAAAGACTGAGAAGAAGGCATAAAACTGTTGTCACTTCAAACAAACGGCCCTTTTTAGGGCCAACCATTTGACTGACCGATTGGTCGGAATTATATGTCTTTCTATTATTTTATTTCATATTTAATGTCTAAATAGTATTTGTATTCAGTTTTTTGCTATAATTAATAAAACATTCATTAGTTGTGTCCCAAAAAATCTTAATTTATTTCAATTAAAAAAGTTTTTTTGATTAAATGCTTATATTTTGTTAATACTATTCATAGGATTCGAGAACTGTTTAAATGACTTCAATTGATTTGTCGTTTAATTTGCAAATTATTATTCAAATCAAATATAAGTTTAGTATTATTTTCCAAAACTAAATACAAAAAATAATATAAAAGTCTAACCAATGGTTTACTTTTGGCTCAATTTTTAAACATATTTTGGCGCAAAAAACTAGAAAATTACTACAAAATTGTCAAAATTTATCAATTATTTCAAAAATCAATTAATAAAATAAAGTTTATATAAATTCAAAGAATGCATTCATTTATTAATTTAATTTATTTACAAAATACAAAATTTCACTAAAGTTTTAGTTTTGAATTAATATTATTATGATTTTTAATCTTTTTTATAGAAATAGTTTATATAAAATGATTGAACTCTGCTTTGAATGATAAAAATTGGTTGACTTTTATTAAAATAATAGATTTTAAAACAAATTGAAATTATGAGTAATTAATAGTTTATTTTGAATTAAATGTCAGTCAAAAAAGTGATGTCAAAGGAAAGGATCCAAATCACAAATATTATAAACCAATGAAATCACTGTATTTGTTGTCGAACTCTGTGTGGACTCAAATCGCGCCTAAATTTATTGGGAGAAACGTATAAAAGGAGAGCAAAAGAGCGCTTATTTCACACTTTGATTGATATTTTGCTTTAAGACATTTGTTTTAAAAATTAAATTCAAGACTCAATTCAATGGCGCGAACCAAACAAACTGCTCGTAAGTCCACTGGAGGTAAAGCCCCGCGTAAACAGTTGGCCACAAAAGCCGCGAGAAAGTCGGCGCCGGCGACCGGAGGTGTGAAGAAACCTCATCGCTATAGACCCGGAACTGTCGCTCTAAGAGAGATCAGAAGATACCAGAAGTCCACTGAACTGCTTATCCGAAAGCTTCCGTTCCAGCGATTGGTCAGAGAGATCGCACAGGACTTCAAGACTGACCTCCGATTCCAGTCATCGGCTGTTATGGCCCTCCAGGAGGCGTCTGAGGCTTATTTGGTGGGACTCTTCGAAGACACCAATTTGTGTGCCATTCATGCAAAGAGAGTGACAATTATGCCGAAAGACATCCAATTGGCGCGTCGTATACGAGGAGAGAGAGCTTAAGATCTTAACGCTTTACATCCCATACAAACAAACGGCCCTTTTTAGGGCCAATACATCACTATTTAAAGGACTTTATTTTAATTACCTTTTATTTCATACATTCATTTAAACACTTATTGTATTAAATAACTTTAAATTGTTTTCAATTAAAACATTTTATTACATATTTTGACTTTCGTTTTGTTTTTGATAAAATGTGTGCAAACTTTTAGATTCAAATTAATTACAATTAGAGTTTGATTTTATATTCATTTTAATTCTCAATAAATAGATTGAAAGCATAGAAAATGTCTTTATTTTATTCATTAAAAGTATTGAATTTAAAAATAGAAATCCAATTAAAGAGTTGTCGATTAAAAGTGATATTTAAATAAATTAATGAATTATAAAAAGTGATATAAATTAGTAATTTTTATTTGGGTTTAAATTATAGACTTATAGAGAAATTATTAAATAGTGTTTAAATAGTGTTCAAAGTATTAAATAAGAGTTGAACTCAAGTTTTTTGTCACTCAATATTCAGTGTTTGTGATTTGGATCCCTTTTAATTGAGTGGCAAATTTGTACATTAATTTTTGAGCCAAACTAAAAGGGATCCAAATCACAAACAATTGTATTTTTAGTCATATTTTATTCGATAAGAAAATGCCTCCAAAATTGTGATCACTGATTGGTTTGGTATGTTTTGGCCAATCAGAGTGAATGAGTCCACACAGAGTACGTTTTGTGTGAGTATATATAGATGTGAGCAGACATTAGAGCTCTCATTGATTGCGATTGAGTTGTATTTGATTTGTTTTAATTCAATTTAAGAGTCATTTCGTATTAAACAATGTCTGGCAGAGGAAAAGGCGGTAAAGGTTTGGGAAAAGGAGGCGCTAAACGTCACCGAAAAGTTCTTCGCGATAACATCCAGGGTATAACAAAGCCTGCAATCAGACGTCTGGCCCGAAGAGGTGGTGTCAAACGTATTTCTGGTCTGATCTATGAGGAGACCAGAGGTGTGCTGAAGGTATTCCTCGAGAATGTGATCAGAGATGCCGTGACTTATACCGAACACGCGAAGAGGAAGACCGTCACCGCTATGGATGTGGTCTACGCTCTGAAACGTCAGGGAAGAACTCTTTATGGATTTGGCGGTTAAACTACTGTTCCCTTATATGAAGAAACGGCCCTTTTTAGGGCCAACCATTCCTTTGAGTAAATGAGCGAAATTTGATGTCTTTTTAATTTAAATGCTTTTGATATCACTATTGACTCGATTTCTCTTAATTTTTATTATTTTTTAAACAAATATTTCAAATAAAATAATTTCTCTTAATTTGGACTCAAATTTATATTAATTTAAATTTAAAAATATTTTAATTTTGTATTAAATATATAATTATTTATGATATGAATGTCTATAATTTATAGACCAGATGTCTGTCAGAGTCTTCGTCGGATTCAAAGCCTAAATTGATGGCAACGGTAGGACTCAATCGCTTCTCTTCGTTAGTCTCTGTTTGTGGTGAAGCACTCGTGCAGTGGAACCGACCTCTGGTCACACTTTCGCTCTGTTTTGAC
>LBFM01009019.1:5155-15540 GCA_000988765.1 Achipteria coleoptrata | reverse complement strand
GATTTAATATTGTACATGAGTATTAAAATAAATGTAAAAATAAAACAGTCAATTTTAAAAAGACTTTGTAAATAAATCACTGTCCTTGGTACACGTCAAAGTATTGAGTGTTCAATCAAGATTAGAAATTTCAAGATCAAGAATTTTAAAGATAGAAAAATAAATTGCCAACATTTTTACAACTGTAAGAAATGTCATGAAATATCTTATCTTGTAAATTGACATTCCGCCGGAGGTAAGACAAGTTGGGAATTTATTTAATATTCTGTTTCATTGATAAAGTAATTTAAACTTTCAACTTTAAGTTTGATCTGAAAAGTTTACAATTATGCACTAGCATATATCGTAATTAATAAATGATCAAGGATGCAGAATTTTAAATATTTGACATTTGATAAAAAGTGAAATACTCTGCAATTGAAATATTGTTATATTTTAAACAAAATTTTATTGATTTAATTAAAATTTATTGTTCGCTTTAATATTGAATAGTATTAAATCTAAATGATTAAGGATAAAATAAACAACTATAAACTAAACTACCACAATTTTAATACACAAATTAGCCCAGCTCTGTTTACTCATCACATAACAATAGGAATAAAATTAATAAATTCTCAAATATTAATCGTTTTATATTCAAAAACCTTTTTCAATAAAGGATTGATATTTTCTGTCAAAAAGGAGGTAAATATTGTAATATTTTTATCATTTGATACAAATTTTTTATCCACAGAGAAATCATTAAATGAGTCTAATAGTTGTTTACAATAAGGTCTCGAGTGATAGTCTTCTGGTAGCAAACAGTTTGATAGCGTTTCCAATAATTGCCGGAATTTCTGCTCCAAATTTGTGTTCAAATATTTTGATAGATATTTATCACTGAAAATAAAATATTAAAATTATATATTAAATAAAAATAAAATATTCTTACAAATCGTCTCGAGTTTTAAGACTTCTTATTGTTTTGATATTATCTTCAAATCTGAATATTTCAGTTGCAATGAGTGCCAGACTATAAACATCTGATTTCATGTTATACTTATTAGAAACTCTTACTTCAGGCGCCATATAATTAATAGTCCCCACCATTCTTGTGTGAATACCAGATCCACTAGCTGACCTTAAATTATCAGAATCTTGGTCGCTATGAGCTTCATAACTTGGGGTTTCCTCATTTATAGTGTGCTCAGACACATGAAACTTTGCTAATCCAAAGTCACATAACTTTAAAAATCTTCCATTAATTCCGTCAGAAATAAGAATATTCTCAGGTTTTAAGTCCCTATGAATTATCGGTGGATCCAATGAATGCAAATAATTGACGCATTCTATCAGTTCTCTAAAAAGTTCACACGAAATGAAATAATCAAATGCTTGAAACTTCTCGTCTGATATTTCTTTTAATAATTCAATAAATTCTCTTAAACTCTGTGAACACAATTCCATTTGAATGTATAAAAAGCATCTCATTTTCCCAAAAACAACTTTTGTCTCAATCCATGAGTCGATATATTGAATGACAAAATCTGTGTTTAGATTAGACATAAGCGTAATCTCTTTTAAATCTAATTTATCTGGAATAAAATAGATAATTAAATTTTAATAATCAAGTAAGTTTATACATTTTATTACCATCTATTTTATTACCACCTATTTCAATCCTTTTTATTGCATACAAAACATTATTGGAATTATCTATTACTTCTGAAACTGTGCCAAAATATCCTTCTCCTAAATCCTTAGTCTCTTCGAAATTTGTGTCGAATTTTCTTTCATAAATATCTTTATTTTTCAGAATCAATCTATGATCACCTTCTACAATTTCTTTTATCACTAAATAACCCTCTTTAGTTATTTCAATTGTTTTCTCAAAATGGATTGATTCATGTTGACAATATTCAAAGAAATTACATGACTGTGTCTTAATTAAGTTGTTATCTTTGAATTCATAGACACCAGCATCGGATTGCAAGATACAAAATTTATTTCTAACCCGATACAAATCTGTGAATTCAACTTCACTTCTAATTTCATTGAGTTCTTGCTTCAAAACGTTATATGAAAACAATTTATTAAAGGTGTCCAAAATTATAATATTATTCGAGCCAGCACAATGACTAATTTTGCTTGCATCCTCTATTTGGATCTTTGTTGGTGAGTCAATTGATCCAATATCACCCCATAAATAGACATTTCCATCGACAGAGACAGCAAATGAACATTCTTTCGAGCAATGAATAAATTTTATTTTCTCTTCCAAGACTATTTCTTTTGGTGTTGAAATAAACCAATCTTGATCTATATGACCAATTGGACCCTTTCTATTATCGCCCCATCCAAAGACTCTACCATCTGATAAAAGTACCAAAATGTGAGAATAACCAACACAGATATCAATTATATTCTGGCCATGAAAATCGATCTTTTCAGGTTTATAATATCCAGGACCATCCGGAGGTATTCCCGATGGCCTAAGACGATTCCAACCCCACGCGAATAGATGATTTTGTTCACTTCTGGCTATCATAAAACATGATCCTTCACCGCCATAAATCTCAACAATATTCTGACCTCTCAGTTCAGATATTTCAATGTACTCGTAAACTCTTTTCACTCGGTCTAATGCTAGTCTACAATATTTATTCTGACCCAAAGCATAAACCCTATTATCATTCATCACAAATATCCCGAAATAATCGAACTGGTCAGAACCAGACTGATAAAAGTATTTAACACCACTTTCAGCCATTAGTAGCAAATCATTAAGAATACGAAATTTTCTTAAAATTAAATTTTCCTCGTCCATTTTAAAACCATTAACAAATATTTCTTCAAATGTTCTTGAAAAAATTTCAGAACTTTGGATCTTCTCAAATTCTATGACAAATAATCGATTATCTCTCAATTGAATTGTTTTGTAGGTCATTTTATATTCGAATAGAAAATATTCATTAAATGTTTGGTAGGATGTTTTTTCAAATGTTAATTCTTTATGAACATAAACACCGTCTTTTGTCTGTAAAATGAGCCTGTTCTTGTAATAACACAAATCGACCATCTCGAAAATTTTTCCATAATTTGGAAACAATACTTTAATGAGAATTAAATTACAGAATCGTTTCCATTTAACCCCCACATTATCATTTGAATTCTCGTTATTTTGATATTGATTATCGGATGGCGGAAAATGTAATAAAGATACATTTGAATCGGTATTATTGGTTTTAAACAATTTCGAAATTAGTTTAGTAGCCTCATCCTTTAAATTAATATCTCCACAATAGTAAACGTCTTTATCTGTTGAGAGAACAAACGAACAGTTGTTGGTAGAGTGAATGAACCTGATCTTTGTATTTAAATCAATTTCTATTGGAGTTAAAATAAACTCGTCTTCATTAGAGCTTGAAGTATCTCGCATTTTCTTATTACCCCATCCATATATTCGACCATTAATTGAAAGAGCCAAGCAATAGTAATCAGCACAACTCACTTCAATTATATGCTTTCCATCAAAAAAGTCAATTTTATTTGGTTTCAAATATTCATCAGTTTTGCTTATATAACCTCGCGCCAATTGACCACAATTATTGATTCCCCAAGAGAATATTTGATGTTGCTCATTTATCGCTAAAATGAACTTACCACAATATCCACCTCGATAGAATTGTTGGATATTTTGTTTCCATAATTCAGTCAATTCAACCTTTTTCTCGTCACTCTTACCATAACCAGTCCTTTCGCTAATCTGTTGGCCAAAAGCATATACTTTATCTTCTTTTGTAACACAATAGACAACTTCAGTATTAGAATCATCTCTGAAAACAGAAAATGATTTAATGTTTTGCGTGATTTTTAAAGGAATATCACGAAAAACGTTAAATTTTCTAAATATTTCAGTCATTTTTTAACAAACATAAAATGGATGTCCAAAATTGTTTGAGTGTAAGAGAATTTTACTTTAATATAAGTTATATGAAAGATAAGGCAATATTAAAAGGGGTTTAGCTCTTAAGATAACCACTTCTAAGAGCTTGTCATTGATTGCATTTCCTTTTTTCTCAGTACTTGCAATTTGAAGTGTTTGTGATAAGTCTATCTCATTTGAAATGCAATAGTTTTTCTTTATTTTGGAGTTACAATGTTTTTATATTTGATAAAAAGTGAAATACTCTGTAATTGAAATATTAATTGTTTATCAAAATCAGTAGACAAAGATTTAACATAAGGTTTAAAATATATATGACATTAAAGTGTGATTAACTAAGTTGTGCTCAAAAGTAAGAAAAGGTTTAACACTTTAACACTTTAATAAACAATTTTAAATTATAAAATAAAAAATTTTATTTTAAACAAAATTTTATTGATTTAATTAAAATTTATTATTTACTTTGGAGTTAAATATTGATTAACATTGTATCTAAATGATTCAGTATAAAATAAACAACTATAAACTGAACTACCACATTATTTTATACACAAATTACCCCAGCTCTGTTTACTCACCCCATAAGTAATCGGAATATAATTAATAAATTCTCAAATATTAGTAGTTTTATATTCAAAAACCTTATTCAATAAAGGATTGATATTTTCTGTCGAAAATGAGGTAAATATTGTAATATTTTTATCATTTGATACAAATTTTTTATCCACAGAAAACTCATTAAATGAGTCCAATAGTTGTTTACAATCAGGTCTCGAGTGATAGTCTTCTGGTAGCAAACAATTTGATAGCGTTTCCAATAATTGCCTGAATTTCTGCTCCAAATTTGTGTTCAAATAATTTGATAGATATTTATCACTGAAAATAAAATTTTAAAATTATATATTAAAGAAAAATAAAGTAATCTTACAAATCGTCTCGAGTTTTAAGACTTCTTATTGTTTTGATATTATCTTCAAATCTGAATATTTCAGTTGCAATGAGTGCCAGACTATAAACATCTGATTTCATGTTATACTTTTTAGAAACTCTTACTTCAGGTGCCATATAATTAAAAGTGCCCACCTCACTTGTGTGAATACCAGATCCACTAGCTAACTTTAGATTATCAGAATCTTCGACGTCATGAGCTTTATAATTAGGTTTTCCCTGATTATTAGTGTACACATGAATCTTTGCTAATCCAAAGTCACATAACTTTAAAAATCTTCCATTAATTCCGTCAGAAATTATAATATTCTCAGGTTTTAAGTCCCTATGAATTATCGGTGGATCCAATGAATGCAAATAATTGACGCATTCTATCAGTTCTCTAAAAAGTTCACACGAAATGAAATAATCAAATGTTTGGAATCTCTCGTCAGATATATCTTTCAATATTTCAATAAAATCTCTTAAACTCTGTGAACACAATTCCATTTGAATGAATAAATAGCAAGTTATTTTCTTAAAAATAACTTTGGTCTCAATCCATGCGTCGATATATTGAATAACAAAATCTGTGTTTAATTTACTCATAAGCTTAATCTCTTGTAAATCCAATTTATCTGAAATAAGATTAATAATTAAATATAAAATATAATCTATTTACTAATTAATCTTACCATCTATTTTAATCATATTAATTGCATACGAATAATTATCGGAATTTTGTTTTACTTCAAAAACCTTCCCAAAAGATCCTTCCCCTAAATCCCTAATCTTTTGGAAATTTGTTTCGTATTTTCCTTCGAATATATCTTTATTTTTAAGAATCAATTTCTTTCCTTTTTCATCGTAGTCAATTTTTTTGGTCACTAAATAACCCTCTTTAGTTACTTCAATTGTTTTCTCAAAATGTATTGATTGCTGTTGACAATATTCAAAGAAATTACATTATTGTGTCATATTTAAGTTGTCATCTTTGAATTCATAGACACCAGCTTCTGATTGCAAGATACAAAATTCATTTCTAACCCGATATAAATCTGTGAATTCAACGTCACTTCTAATTTCATTGAGTTCTTCCTTCAAAACGTTATATGAAAACAATTTATTAAAGGTGTCTAAAATTATAATATTATTCGAGCTAGAGCAATGACAAATTTTGCTTGCATTCTCTATTTGGATCTTTGCTGGTGAGTCAAATACCCCACCAATGTCACCCCAAAAATAGACATTTCCACCCACAGAGATAGCAAAAGAACTTTCTTTCGAGCAGTGAATTAATTTTATTTTCTCATCCAATACTATTTCTTTTGGTGTTGAAATAAGCCAATTCTCATTTATCCGACTAATTTGTCCCTTCCTATTATCACCCCATCCATAGACTCGACCATCTGATAAAAGCACCAAGAAATGATAAAAACCACAGCAGATATCAATTATGGTTTTCCCCTCAAAAAACTCTATCCTTTCAGGTTTGTAGTATCCTCCACTATCCTTAGGAAATCCTGGGAACAAAAATCTAACCTGATCCCATCCCCATGAGAATATATGATTTTGTTCATTTCTAGCTACCATAAAACATGATCCTTCACCGCCATAAATTTCACCTCCATAAATTTCAACAATATTCTGATCTCTCAATTCAGGTATTTCTGTGTTCTCGTATATTCTCTTCTTATGTCCCAAACCCAATCTTCCATAATGATTCTGTCCCACAGAATAAACTTTGTTATCATTCATCACAAAAATCCCGAAATAATTGGAAGAATCAGTTCCCGACTGATAATAGTATTTGACACCACTTTCGACGATTTGGGGCAAATCATTAGGAATACGAAGTTTTCTTAGACTTATATTTTTCTCATCCATTTTAAAGTCAGCAAATATTTCTTTAAATGTCTTTAAAAAAATTCCATTACTTTGGTTTTTCTCAAATTCTAAAACAAATAATCGATTGTCTCTTAATTGAATAGTTTTGTAGGTCATTTTATATTCGAATAGAAAATATTCATTAAATGTTTTGTAGGTTGTTTTATCAAATTTTAAATCTCCATGAACATAAACACAGTCCTCTGTTTGAAAAATGAGCCTATTCTTGTAATAACACAAATCGACCATCTCGAAAATTTCTCCATAAGTTTGAATCAATTCTTTAATGACCTTTAAATTACAGAATCGTTTCCATTTAACCTCCACATTGTCATTTGAATTCTCATTATTTTGATATTGATTATCGGATCGCGGAAAAAGTAATAAAGTTAAAATTGATTCGAACTTATTGGTTTTAATCAATTTTGAAATTAATTTAGTAGCATGTTCCTTTAAATTAATTTCTCCACAATAGAAAACGTCTCCATCTGTTGAGAGAACAAACGAACAAATGTTGGAAGAGTGAATAAACTTGATTTTTGCATTTAAATCAATTTCTATTGGAGTTAAAATAAACTCGTCTTCATTAGGATCTGATGGTTCCCGCATTTTCTTATAACCCCATCCATATATTCGACCTTCACTTGAAAGAGCCAAACAATAATAATCAGCACAACTCACTTCAATTATGCCCTTTCCCTCAAAAAAGTCAATCTTTTCTGGTTTCAAATATTCATCGGATTTGCTTCGATAACCTCGCCCCAATTGACTACAATTATTGATTCCCCAAGAGAATACTTGATGTTGCTCATTTATCGCTAACATGAACTTACCACAATATCCACCTCGATAGAATTGATGGATATTTTGTTTCCATAATTCAGTTAATTCAACGTTTTTCTCGTTACTCTTACCATAACCAACCGTTTCGCTGATCTGTTCTCCAAAAGCATATACTTTATCTTCTTTTGTAACACAATAGACAACTTCAGTATTAGAATCATCTCTGAAAACATAAAATGATTTAATATTTTGCGTGATTTTTAAAGGAATATCACGAAAAACGTTGAAATTTCTAAAAATTTCACTCATTTTTAACACAATAAAGAAATGGATGTCAATAATAGTTTAAGTGTAGGAGAATTTTACTTTTATATGAAAGATAAGATAATATTAAAGGGGTTTAAACTCTTGAGATAATCAGCCCTTAAGAGCTTATCATTGCATTTCTCTGAAATATTTTTCTCATTGTCTCGCAAATTGAAGTGTTTTTGACAAACTTATCTCAATTGAAATACAGAATGCAATAGTTTTTTCATTTAAGAGTTACAATGTCTTTATATTTGTTTAAATCACTTCTAGACTTTGAACATGCAATTTTGAGTTTATTGAAAGATTAAAAGAAACCTTTTATTCATATATTCATTACTAGACTTCTTAGTAAACACTTGAACTCTTAAAAAAGGATTAGTATTTCTTACTTATACTAAGTCTGCCTATGAATAAGAATAGAATAAATAATTATGATTCATTTTTATATGAATTCATAGAAATATAAAAAATAAGTTAGGTAAAGCCACACCTGGCCAAGCTCGGCGACTTCAAGTGGGGTATCAGAGGGATTATTAACAATTAACAGGGAACATCAGACAAATAAATAAATTTTTTAACAATCTCAATAATTAATTAAATATTAATTAAATTTTACAATTAATCAATCAAAATTGAAATAGGAAATAAATAATCCAGTTATATTTATATCATATTATTAAGGACTGAAAAATTGTAGACAAGTCCCCCATCAATAACCAGATTAGCGCCAGTAATAAACGAAGCGTCACTCGAAGCTAAAAAGGCCACACCTTTAGCGATATCCAGAACATTACCGACACGTCTAAGTGGAGTACTCTTAGCAATGGCTTCCATAGTTTTTAACAGTTCTGCTGTTGAATTTCCTAGATTTTGATCCGTGACAATTGTACCTGGACTAAATTAAAAACATTATGTTGGCTATCATTTTAACGAGCGAATAACATTTACTTGATAGTGTTGACTCTGATACCAAGTGGTCCCAATTCTAGTGCCATACATCTAGTCATCATGTCCATTGCAGACTTAGCCATTGAATATGGCATATAATGTTGTAACTAGGTTAATATGTGTTTTAAAAATCAAATTTACCTCTTTGAATAATATATTTTTCAAAATATTGATTAATACCGGTGCGATTCCTGCAATACTTGAGATGTGAATTATGGTTCCGTTTGTTTTCTTAAGATAAGGGACAGTCAAATGATTTAATTCTGCGACAGCTCTTAAATCGGTATTAAATATTGAGTCAAAGCTTTTCATAAAATTTTTATCCTCTAAAGGGGACGGAATGGCAAAACCCGCGTTATTAACCATTACATCAATTTTTCCAAATGTTTTGATTGTTTCGCTCAAAAGTCTATTCAAATCTTCACTTTTAGTCACATCTCCCGTCACTTCTAATGGCTTTAAAATAATAAACAATTATATAATCTATTATTCAATAATTAATTATAAATTACTTTCAATTTTTTAGGCGATAACTCTTCCACTTCTTGTGCCACTTTATTAATTCGAGTAACATTCCTACCGGTGACGACAACCTGGGCGCCTAAAATCGAGAACAATTTGGCAATACCTTCACCAATTCCAGAACTGGATCCGGTGACTAAAACCACTTTTCCGGTGAAATTACGTGAATCCTTGACTTTATTGTACTCTTCTTTACTCAAATCATAAAAAATATTTGCGTTCACTAATGAAACAAATATTAATACCGAACACAATATTGAATACATTTTAAAAATAAGTAATAACTTATCACTCAATTAATTGTAGTATAAATTTATTTTGCATTAGTTTTTATCAAAACAAATAAATTCCTTATCATAACATTCATAGAAATTCTCACAAAATGAACCTTAAAATAAGTTTTTTAAAACCTGGTTTTCTTATACTAATTTAAAGGCCAACCATTCATTGAATAATAAATTAAATATGCTTGACTAATTTTAATTAACAAGTAATTCTATCGATTAAATTCTTAACGAATTTCATCTGAATTCCCTCTTTTGTGTCATATAAAGGATCATAAATACTGTAGACATCCCAACATGAGTTACTATTTACAAATACTTCATTGGTTAAAAGAGTGTGAGGGGTATCGTCAAAGACTGTTTGAGGGAATACTACTATTAAGTTATTAGAATCAGCCCACAGGTCATAACCACTATTTTGTACGAAATGTAGTCCAATATTGTAGAAAGACATTAAACAGCCGTGAAATGCAATATGAAGTCTGCATTTTTCATATTCAAAACAAGCTCTGGGAACGTATGCATAACCAGTAGTGTCCAAACCGTATGAATTTGGATTCGTTATGAACTCTGATTGATCAAAATCTATCACATATCCAGTTCGTTCACTTTTGTCAACCCGTGGCTTTAGGTTACCATAAATATGACTGAGAATAGCACCGGCGCTATCATATCCACACGTACTCATAAATGGAGCTCTATTTACATTACAGGGAATATTACAAGATGCTTTGATGTCCGTCGGAAAGGTGTGTCCATACGGTTTTGTTATATATTTGACAGATCCCCCCCCCCTT
>LBFM01009003.1:9723-19982 GCA_000988765.1 Achipteria coleoptrata | reverse complement strand
AGTGCAATCCTCAGTCTATAAACATAATACTCGGCTGTCCTCTCGACCTGAGTAAAAGACCTACAAGCAAAGCACCGACCACTACAACGACGACCAGAGAACCCCTGACTAATATAACTATAGTGACGACATTAGGTAACTTGACATCACTTGAAGTGAAAACAACTCCAAATTGGGACACAGGAAATGAATTAGAAACAGATTATGCCAATAGAACCGGTATAACCATATTAGGAGAGGAATTAGACCTAGATGATAGCCTTAATAATAGCACTGCAGATCTAAGTGAAGGACTCAAATCATTGGCTATTCAGGAAAAGAATCGCCAAAACTCTGAATTTTGGATCATTTTCTTTATCGTCGCTTCTATTCTGGTATTCATTTGCACTCTAATTATGATCGGAATCCTATCAAAAGTCCAGACGAAGAGAACAAAAGGAGATCTCTATTTTACGGATTAATAGCAAAGAATTTGGTTTAATTATTTGATTTAAAAGTTTTCTCATCAATTGTTTTATTGAATATATATATGAAAAATATTTTCCTTAAACCAAATATTATTTATAAATTCTAATGGATTTTCAAAAAACGACTTAATTTTAAAAATTAATATAACATTTAATAAATATTTTTGAATTCAAAAATTTGGACTTCGATTGAATGGAATATCAATTTTTGTCTAAACATTGTATTTATAAGAAACAGATAATCCTTTTATTTAATTACAAAACTTTAGTATACTTTCTATAGATTCTGTCCCTTCCATAGCAATAACTCCAACCAGTCTTATGATCGCAGAAAAGGCGTTTAAATTGTGATTCGGGACACTTTGTTTGGTTGTTTTTATTACCCATAAGTCTATTGTAATGATAAATGTGTAACATTTTGAGGCCGTCTTCGGTGTTGAGTGTTATAAATTGGTCGCGGGATTCATACAATCGCTCGCATATATACTCTGGAAGTTTGAACAGATCTCTCAAATAGACTTTGTTTGCGGTGTCGTAATAACAGCCGTCTTCTGAATCTATACTCATATCTGAGTCAATGTATTCGCAGATTTCAGAGTTATCGCTATTAATACTGTTATTTTCATCACTTCTCGACAGTGTTCCCCAAATTCCGCCCATTTATCCAAATCTCATAATATTCTTAGAAAACCAAAAATTTATAAAAATATAGGAAATATCAAATAAATAGGTAACCACTGATCAGTGATCACTGAGTGATGTCTTATAAATTGAAACAAAGGGTGAGTAAAACCAAAACTTAATTTGAATGACAGTTGAATTTTTTGATTGTATTAAAACAAATCTATGAATTTGTTTCATAGATTTCGCGCACTTTCGCCCAATTATTGGATACCATTTGTGTTAAACACATAATAAAAACTTGTCTTAAACTTAAGACTTGTAATTAGAGTTATACTAAAACTTTGGATTTAATACCATTTTATTAAATAAAATCATTTTAATCGTTAACTAAAATAAAAAAATTCAATCAAATAATATCTTTCGTCGCAATTCGAGAGACAATTAGATCCCATTTTGAGCTCTCGTTTTGACAGTTCTTCAGTTTATAAATCTATTGAATTGAAAACAATTTAAAACTATTATTGAATAAAATAATGAATTACTTCATCGATAAACGACTGGTCTCTCAACTCTTTGATCGAATCAATGGGTAAAAGTTTTCCATCAATTTTGTTGAATATCTCACGATTTGAGGTCTCATTGCTCTCATCTTTTTGGTTCACCACTAAAGCGATTATCGGAAGACATTCATCGGAAGGGTTGACACCAAATGTCTTCAGACTTTCGGTGATCTAAATTAAAAATAAATTAATATTAAAAATATTTAACACGAAATACAAAACAAACATTTTTTCCCGGATATAAAGCGAACAAAATTTCTGTATTCAATCGTTTAGTAATCAATTTGTTGTTTAATTTAGTATTAATTGATTTATTAATCGCACATAAAATCTGATTTAAATCAAAGATCTGATGAAATGAGAAAATTTGTAAAAATTAATTCAATAAAAACTTCTAAAAACAAACAGTTTTGGCGTTAATGAGACAAAAGTTGTCGTTTTGAGTCATATTCAGGACTTGAGACAAATTATTAATGGATTGAAACAAACCAATAGATGTTTCGTAGGATTCAACTAAAAGATTATAATTTACTATTTCTGACATTTATTTAAATCTAAAATCAGAGCAAAAATTGATTTAAAAATTTGAAATACAGTTCAAAATTAACATAAAATAACGTCAAACATAACTTTAGAGCTGAAAGTGAACTAAAGATTAATTAGTATTGATTTTAGGTTAGAAAAAGTTTTATGAAATGAACTCCAGTTTAAAATCTAATGACATTATTATTGGAAATATATTTTAAATGATTTCACTCTCAAACACATGTTTTTGAGTTTGTTTTGAAAAAATTAGACAAAAATTACGACAAAAATATTCATTTAAGGGTTTTTGACGTTAAATACAATTATCATAAGAAATGCATTATTTTGTGTCCAAAACATATCAAAACAAATGTTAACATAATTTATATTCAAATCTAAAAATATTTTTCCTCTTCAGTGCAAAAACTTTTCTGTGAAAAGATTTTAATTTTAGTCAGAGTTTTGTTAAGATTTTGGTCAAAATGAGTGGTAATTATTTTGTTGTCAGTATAGGTATGGATCAGATAATTATTTGTTGATTTCTTTGTTTTCACCATTTTTTCAATCAATTTAATCAAAATTTCAATTAAATGATTAAAAACAGTAAAAGATTTCAATAATTTTACTCATATTTGAACTGATATTCATTTTTGACGGCTTTTATTGAATTTCTTCATCAGATTTATCACAAAAATGAGTTCAATAAACAGTAAAACTTCCAAAACTGAGTTTCTTATTGCCATCGATGACAGCGATAACTCAGATAATGAGATCGAAGGCGGCGGAGGACTTGTCGACGATGTCTCGTACACTCTTAACGCTTTAATTGAGTCCATTGAAACACTGCCAGCAATTGATAAAATAGAATCCGAATGTCTTTTAATTGATGGCAATAAGTCAGACAAAGAAGAAGTGGTGAACAAAACAGATGAAAGTTCACTATTAGTAGAAAAGCTGTCAGACGACAGGATTAGAGCTGTCGATGATATCGAAGACATTGAGAATATGGAAGTGAATATCTACTCGAGATTTGGATTCGATGACTCTTCTAATGATTTGGATCTCTATGGAGACGAAGAGGAAGCGGAGGATTGTATGGTAATCGAGTACATGACTAACAATCAATTGTCAGAACGAAAAACTCCACAAAATTACGAATCAGACGATGAAGACATTCAAATCATTGATGACATCGATTGTGGTCACAAAGAAGACAAAAGTGAACAAATAGTGGAAGAGGTCATTGATTTGAGTGATGACGAGGAGGACTGTGTCATAATTAATGATTCGTTTTCACTAAAAGTATAATTATATTAATCCTTTCATTTTATATATGTTTTGCCATTTGTTTCAATCCTTTATATAATTTTCATAACTTTTGTTTAAAATTCTTTAAAAAACCCTTTCTTTTAATTCTGTTTTTTTATTTGTCTCACAATTCATATCTAAGAGCCGTCCGTTTTTGTGGAAAAATATTTTATAACAACCAATAAATTGTTGATTAAATCAATTTCTTTTCTTTTTTAAATTTAAAGCTAAACAAAATCATTGAATCCAAGGATCGGACACAACAACAAAAGCGATCGAATTCTCCGGTTTATACTTCCGAATCATTTATACCGCTTTCACTGCCGAGTACTTCACATGGTTTCAGATCCAATTTAGAACCCGTTCCCCATTTTCGCAGTTCTCGAAACCCAAAACCTCAAACTCAGACAAAACCCCAGAACTGTACAAACAGTTCCTATTGTTCTCCGGCTTCGACTTCTTCGACATCTCTCACTGATTTATTTCGAACACCCATTGAATCCACTTATTATGAATCAAATCGCGAACCAATTCTTATCAGTAGTTCTTATATCCGACAAAATAGTAGTGTAGAAGAGGACGCCTTCTTATATGACAACACAATTCCATTTCTATACGAATCGAGACCATCGACTTCTAGTGATCTGATCGGTAGCTCTAATGTCAAAGAAATAGATCTGATCTGTGAATCGGTTAAATTGGACCGACATATCGTCCAAAATGTGGTCAATCTAATCGAAGATCAGTGTACCGTTCCTTTCATTGTTAGATACCGTCAGTCAGCCATCAGTGGTATCGATGCGGACAGAGTTCGCAGAATAACTAATGTTTATAATGAGATTAAAGCAGCAAAAGAGAGGGCTAAAGAAGTGGAACAAATGCTCAAAAAACAGGACAGAATTAACCCCCGATTAATAACAACACTGAGTCGGTGTAAGAATGTCTTCGAAGTGGACCAACTCTTCAACTTATGTCGAAACGAAAGCCCAGACGCAGAAAAGTATCGCAATTTAGGTCTCAGTGATAGCGCCATATCTATTCTTGAAGGCAAAAGACTGGATCCAAACCATTTCATCAATCGATTTGCTTTCGGTATTTCATATTTTTATTACTCTTTTATATTCACAATAAATGTATTTATTTATTAAATTTTAATCAAAAGATTAATTAAAACCACTTTTATTTAGGTTTGGATACTTCGGAAAAGATAGAGGAGGGATGGTATGCCTGTATTTCCATCATTTTTTACTCTTTAATTTAAATATTATTTTAAAGGTCTATAATAATCGCTGATATTATTAGCAAAGACTGTGAAGTTCTGGAGTTTTTGATCTCAGCGTAAGTTAACAGTGATTTGTTTGAATTTAAATCATTTAAATGTGTCTCTCATTTAACAAAAGAACAAAAGATCAGATCCCGATTCTTCAGACAGAATTGGTTCCCGAAAAGATTGAAGAATTGCGTCGCGAGTCTAGAGATAAGTTTAATCCAAAGAATTCAGATCTGATTCAAAAATACATACGTTTCGGGAGTTTTATGAAACCCATTAATCAAATCAATGCTCACACATATATGGCTATAGAAAGGGGCGAAGAAATCGGTTTATTGAAGATTTACATCGAATTCGATACAATTATTTTAAATAAATTGATAGAAATGTGTCTCCAGAAGTGGAACCGTTGTATCTCTCATTTTTTAATCAAATGCGTTAGAATTGCATTCAATAATCAATTGAAACGAAGTCTTGAAGTCTATAATCGCTTCGAATTAAGACACACTTCACATATGAAGGCATTGGATGTCTTTCGAAGTAATGTCAAGTATTTGCTTTTGGAGCCACCACTCAGAGGAGAATTCGTTATCGGTGTAGATCCAGGACATGGATCCGGTTATAAAGTGGCTGTCGGTATGTTATATTAAATGGATTTCCAAATTAACTATTAACGAGTAATTAATGTGAATAAGTGTCACCATGGTTAGTTCCATTGGATACAATGATTTTAAAATTAGATCAAAACCATTACGAGTCGTCTGCTATAAAACTGCGTACACTAATGATTGAGAACAAGTGTACAATCATTGCTTTGGGAAACGGCACCGGATGTCGAAGGTTTGAAGATATGTTACTCGAGAAGATCAGATCCGGTTTCTTCGGAGGGATTAACGTTAAGTATAAGATCATAAACGAGTCGGGCGTCAGTTGGTATTCGGTGACAGAAGAGGCCAAAAGAGATTTACCAAATTTTCCGCCGCAAATGATTGGCGCCATTTCTATCGCTCGACGACTAATTGATCCGTTGAGTGAATTAGTGAAAGTGGATCCAAAGCGACTACAGGTCGGGATGTATATGGTATGTATTATCTCTCTTTTTAATTCATTTTTCTTAAGTATACAATTCTTAAGCGCGATATCGATGAGGAATGGGTGAGAAAAGCGTTTCATGAGGTGGCCGTCGAATGCGTCAGCTTTTGTGGAGTCGATGTAAACGTGGCTTCATTTGAATTGTTGAGGTCTGACATCAGTTATTGTTTACTGTTTTATATTCTATTAAATATAATAACAGTAAAGTCGCGGGTCTGGAGCCAAACATCGCTCGGATTATCATTGAAAAGAGAGAACGGGACGGACTCTTCAATAGTAGATCACAACTGAAGAATATCGATGGAATTGGTTGGAAGCAATTCGAACAGTGCGCCGGTTTTATTAAAGTAATGCCATTAACGCGAAGAGAAAATATAACTCCAATCAAAAGAGATAAAGAGTGAGGACTTGACTATTGATTTGGTTTTTCATTTAATTCATTGTTTTATTTTCTAAAATATCATTCGGTTTAGTAATGATTTTCCAAACAAAAGGTGTGCCACTTCTACCGATGATTACGACCCTTTGGACTCAACAATAGTACACCCGGAGTCGTATTCCTGTGCTAACATTTATCTTGAATTAATTGGTGCCGACAAAGACGAGATCGGAAAGCAGTCGATTAGACTTAAGATAGAGTTGGGTTATAATAAGTATGGCTTAACAGAAATCGCACAGTTGTGTAATACTCACACATCTAATATGAAATTAATAATCGAAGGACTGTCCAATAGTATTGATTTTGATTACCGAACAAATTTCGCACAAATATATATACCAGAGATTCAGAATTTCGATGAATTGACTGTAGGCATGAAACTAAAGGGACGAGTAGTTAATGTCACTCCAATGGGAGCGTTCATCGACTGTGGAATTGTTGGCGGCATTAATGCATATCTCAGAGCAAAAGAATGCGATCGACACTCGATTGTAGTGAACGACAATGTTTTGGTCACAATTGAATCGATAAACAAAGTTCAGCACAGATTTGTCGCTAATATTCTTAAAGTATTTAAAAGTAATGTTAAATGCATTTAAAGCATTGAATTTAATTTTAAAACACATTAATTATATATTGAATTATTAATTGTTTATTAAATTATTAGTGAATATATGTTTAAATAAATATTTATTATTTCCACGAAAACAACATTTTGTAAAATTATTTGTAATTAAATTATTTATTTTGAAACAATTCTTAGAATTCATTAAAATTAGTATAAAAATAATTTTGTCAATAAATGCATTAAAAATTCCGTCAAAATATAAATAATTCATTAAATAATTCGTTGAAATGTAAATAAATTAAAACTAAAATTAGTTTAAATTAATTCTGTGTTAAATAATTTGGAAATTATCTTAATTTGATATAAAACTAATGTTGTTTTAACGCATAATTTGGTAAATAATTCGGTGAACCCCTGATTAAAATATTTGTTGAATAAATAAATGATTAAAATCTAATCATTAGGTAATGGTTTTGGGATATCTGATTGTATGACAGTTAGACTTCTCTTTACAATCAATTACTTGAGTGGTGTTACGATTGATGCAAATCCTTATTTCTTCGATTTTATGTGTTGTTTGAGCGCTGTTTGCGTTTCGATTGGCAGCGGAGGGACACCACAACTGAACCGAATGACCCAACCTTTTAGTGAAAACCTCATTAAATTGTTGAACGCTATAAGTTTGGTCATCCGATGGTATTATATTTGAGTCTTTGAGCCATTCATAGATCGGGTAGTTTTGGTATAAATTCAAAGTATTGCTGAAATAATCTAATTGTTTAGTCTTAGTACAGGTGCCGTGTTTTTCCCACTCGTGTTGCCAAAGACTGTCATCTTCTCGGTGTGCCTCTAAATTAGGCCAAACATCGGATAATTGAGTAATGATTGGTTGCAAGTTCTTCACATTAAACTTCCTGTCAAAACAGCAGAACTGCGGCCAACTCTCGTTGTTATATGTGGGCCACAAACCGTGAATTAGCCATTTGTTCGCCTCATGTGAAGGACACGTCTTATTATCTTCACATACAGACTGTGGCCAACGAACTGTTAAAAGAGTGTAGTCGTAGTCGTAATCCAATGAACAGCTGGTCTTAAAGTTGGGTCGTTTTAAAATTGGAGTATTACTCGATATAATCAGTGATATTATAACAAAACCCAATATAAACGCGAAACCAATTATCAGAACACGGATTAGGAACTGATTTCTTGTCCTCCGGTTGTGGTCGACATCTATTAACATAAACTCTGATTCAGACATCGCTTAATAAAAACAGATATTTTATCCACAATTTGTATTTCAATTCATTAATAAATTAAATTAAAGTATATATAAACTATTTTTGTAAATAATGTCAATTTAATTTCACACTTAAGTAACAAACATATTATCAAATTCTTTGTGTCTTTAAATTTATGGTTAAAAAATGTAAACAAACAAAACCTACGATTCAGTTAAATGTCTTAAACTCCTCCTTTTATTTACACAAAAATCATATGATTTTCAATACCTCTACTCTTTTAGTTATCTTTTAGTATTACAGTAACTGTATTACAGAGCAACCAATTTGAATGAAATACATTGTTTTCATAATTTTGTTGATTATTTGTGTCCACACAATTTATCACTTTTAATGAATACACAAAAATAATGATTAAATTTCATAACAGTTGTAATAAAAATGCATTATTACTACAATTTATTTTTACGGATAATTTATAATTTTAATGTAATATTAATCAACAAAAAAGTATTTGAGAGCAGCAAAAAAAACTCGTTATTAACAAGAATTTTAAGAGATTTTAAGCATTTCATTGATAAATTTTTTTGATTAACTTATCAATGAATTATCATTTATTCAACGTTTATTAAAATTACCATATCTCATTTTCAATAGTAACTAGATATTTGATTTAATAACCCATAATAGAAATATATCAAGATGAATTTTGAGTGAAGTAAAACATTTTTCGTAATTGATTAAAATATGTCTAAGTTCTCAAAGAATTGACACAATTATTGAATTGATATACAATTTAGAGAAGTTTACACAATTGTATAATCAAATGAATTATAGAGAAATAGTTATTATAATCTTATAAAAAGTTAATACCATTCTTGACATCATTATTGAGGTAACGATATATCGAATGAAAGGACTTTAAAAGTTTAGATTAAAAGAAAAAATACTAAATTCAGTCAAATGTGTTTAAGATATGATTTGAAACACACTTTAATTAAAATTAGAGTTCCTTTGATTCCTGAAATTGAGTTTAATTTTTAGTGCTTTTATTAGTTTTTAATTAAATTAATTAATTTTTGTATCATAACTGCTATGGATTCCTATAAAATCAATTCATCCCTTTATGTAAGTCATTACGAGTTATTAAAACAACTAAAAACTATTTATTAAAAAGTAAATGAAATTTTTCTGTTAACTAATCATAAGTTTATCAAAGGGTACACTTCCAAGAATATAGTCATTGAATATTTCATTGATTAATTAAATATTGCGTTTACTGCAAGTTTCAGGTTTTAAAATTCAATTGATTCTTACGTCAAATAATCATACGATAAAAGTATGTTTTTAGTTATTCAATACTAATAGTCAAAAAGGGTTATATAAATAGATAAAAACTATATTAATAAAAGTATCTTGATTAAATATATTGATAAATTTCCAATAGTAATAAGAAAAGGATTAAATAAATTTTCAACAGAATTTCGATATAAATTCTTGGACTCAAATAACATTTATTCTGTACTCTGTTTTCAATACTCAAAAATAGTTTTAGGGTTAAAGGGATTAAAAGTTAGTCATTGAAAAGTGACGTCTGTTTTGAACGGCATTTAAATTGCAATACAAACGTAAACATTGGCTTAAATGAGTCAACACGTCATCCAATTTATAACATCTTATCATTGATTTCCATTCATTTGTGATCTCAAATTAAAACCCATTTGAAAGTCAAACACAACAAATGTTTTAATCACTTTTTTTCAAATCTAATTCTGTTGTGTATTTGAAAATAGCTCTCAATTAACGAAAAGGTCATTCATTTTCATTGAATTTATTTTAAAGGACTTAAAATAAAACTAAAAATTTAAAAGACTTTTCAAATAAAGTGATAATCAATTGATTTGTCGTTTGGTTTCTAATATCAATCAATTGATTGACTTTTGGACTCAGAGACTAATAAGAGATTAAATAAATATTGAGTCAAATAAACGGTTTGAATGAGTATTGGATGACTGCCAGTGCTCTCCAATAGTTGGACCAAAATCTGTAAATAACCGCCAATTCATCAAATAATTGCCAAACGATTGCATTTGTCTTATCTCTTATCATATGATCAGTGCTTCAATCGATCCAAACAATAATCGAGTCCTTAATTCAGTCCTTAAAAT
>LBFM01008975.1:0-23627 GCA_000988765.1 Achipteria coleoptrata | reverse complement strand
CAAAAGACCGAATCAAAAATTAGGTATTTTTATACTTTAAGTCAAATTTCAATTTAAAGAAATGATTTTAAAATTTGTTTTTTAAGGATTTGATACGGAATTAAAGAAATATACGATTAATAACCAGAGCTCAGGACTAAACGCTCCCACAAAGGATGACGCCTACGACCAGTTTATGAAAGAAATGTCTAATTTTCTCTAATAATGCCATCAAATGAGGAATTTTTGTCATAAATTGTCGTAAATTTAAAAACGAGTGCTAAAAAAGGTTTAAAACTTTCAATTAAGTGGTGTCTGTGCTCTGAGAGGGCGCTGTTTGTCGTCAGTCAGTGTTTACGACAACTCGTGTTCGGCGTCTATAGAGTCAACTGAAGAGCCATTTTGTCTCACAATTTGATTATATTTTGTTAAATAAATTTAATTTAATTTAATTTTAAATGACTTTCTATTAGTTTTAAACAGTTTTTACTATATATTAATATTTTGGACCATTTTTTGGTAAAAATGGACACATTTTTAATCAATGAATGAGTTTTACAAATGAGAGCTCTGTTTGAAGTGCTTTCCATCTGATTATCGTTTCATTTATTTAAATAAAACTAAATTAAAGACATTTTATTTGTCTGTAATTACTATTGAATCCAAATATTTATATATTTATTAAAATTGATTGAAAACTCAATGAAATCACTGTAAAAATGGGTTCTTTAGTCGAAGATAATACCATTAATTCACTGAATAATCAGGTATTTAATGAATGAATTACTGGATTTAGTGTTAAAATATGTTATAAATAGTGAATTGAATGTCTAATTTGACAGATAAGCGGTGGCTCTCGTTCTTCGATACTATTATCTAAAGTAGAGTTTAAGAACATCGAAGACGACAACGATATGATGTCCACAAAAACACTTCAAACCAAATATAATGTTCTCACAAATGATAATAAATTTAGTTTTAATAATAATATAAATTCAAATGAATTAGTGATTAAAATGAACGGACAAAACAAGATTTGTTCCAACAATAGCCTAATGAATGGCAATACTAGTGATAATAGTAATGATGGAATACCGGTACCCAAACATGTGTTGTTCCCACACGAAAGAGTACTTCTTGACTGGAAAGAGGTATTGATTTCTATTAAAATGTGTTTAAATTTGGTATAATTTGCTAATTATTGTCGTTTTTGGCCAATTAAAGAGTCGTCCGATTGGCGCCGGTCTTACAAATTTGGGGAACACCTGTTTTTTGAATAGTGTTCTCCAATGTCTAACATATTGCCCGCCTTTAGTCAATTATATATTGCACTCAAATGACCACAACTCAAATAAATGTAATTATTATTATTAATTAATTATATTTAAACTAAAATCTATTGGATTTGGTTTTCAGGTAATAATCAAAATAATTTTTGTATGATTTGCGAAATGTCGAGACATTTACGACAGACTCGTAACCATTGCGGTGAAGCCATTAAACCGATAAATATTTGCCGACGCCTTAAATCGATAGCAAAACATTTCACTTTTGGCCGACAAGAAGACGCCCACGAATTCCTTAGATATGTAATCGACAATATGTGGAAGTCTTCTCTCAATAATGACATACAGAACCAAAAACTGGATCCATTGAGTAAAGAGACGACTGCCATAAACCAAATATTCGGTGGTTATCATAGAAGTCAAGTTATTTGTCTGCAGTGCAAAGCGAAGAGCAATACTTATGACTATTTTATGGATTTCATGCTTGACATCAAAGTAAGGCATTTAACATAATATTTAAAATCTAATTATATGTAAATTAATTGTATTTAATTAGAATGTGTCGAGTCTTGAGAAGGCTTTAGATAAGTTCGTGGCCCCAGAAATACTACAGCATGAAGAGGCCTATAAGTGCACGCGTTGTAAGCGTAAAGTATTGGCCAAAAAGCTATTCACTGTATTTAAGGCCCCAAA
Source organism: Achipteria coleoptrata (assembly GCA_000988765.1). NCBI lineage: Eukaryota > Metazoa > Arthropoda > Arachnida > Sarcoptiformes > Achipteriidae > Achipteria > Achipteria coleoptrata. The sequence goes on along the minus strand of LBFM01008975.1, from coordinate 21,669 downwards.
TGTGGCCACTTTTCAATTCAAACGTTTCGATTACAATCGTATGTTTGGGGGAAAGCTTACAAAACCAATCAGTTATCCCGAAAAACTAGATCTCAGACCCTATATGTCTGACAATAAGGTAATCATAATTTGTTAGTCAAATGAAATATTCGAAATTAATTCTAATTCTAATTAATCTAAGGGTCCGCCCATTCTCTACAAACTAAACTCGGTTTTAGTACATTTGGGACCGACGTGTAATTCTGGCCATTATTTCTGTTACGTTAGAAATTCAAACAATAGTTGGTATTTAATGGATGACTCAAGAGTTATACAAACCAATCAGAACAGTGCCCTTAATCAGGGTCAGGCTTATGTCCTCTTTTATGTTCGAATCGATACCGACTTTCACAGACCCACTCCAATGAAGGTATTTATTGTTTTTGGTTTCCATTTAATTCTAATGAATAATAAATTTCAGAATTTTATATCTCAAACGACTCCAAATGGTATTAAATTATCGAATATATCGAGTCCTGAGTTGTCATTTCGTAACCAAAAGCTCAATAATTTCGGTACAATTAATAATAGTTTCACTTCGGCTCAAACCATACGTAAACTCAATTCACCGAACGATGCATTAAAAGCCATTCCATCGGATGTCATAAAACAAACACAAAATTCTCAGCGAAAACAAAACGATTGCGAGAAAAACAATAATCAGATAAAAGGTTTGGTGCCTTACGCTACCGATTCATCCGATGACGAGTCCCCTAAAAGTACGAATCATTTAAATGGAAGTCTTAACTCAAACTGTGATAAAAATCTAAATAATAGCAAACTTTCGACAAATGAATTGAATTCAAATCAAAGCCAAAAGAATAGTTCGAAAGCAGAAAATGAAGAAAATTCTTTGCCTAACGTTAAGACTAACTCTAATCAAACCATTCCTAATCCGAAGCCCAAAATTAGTATAAATTTTCAGCAAAACCTCACTAATCATACCTCAGAATCTTCAAGTTGTGTGCCTTTGGCTCCGATAACTTTGAAAGTGAAGGCCACGACTCCGAGTTCGTGGCACGTCGTCGAGACTGCTCTCAGATCTCCATCGATAGCATCTAATTCGAGCACTAATAGTGTCAACTCTACCACTGAGTGGACAGTCTCTGATTGTAAGCCCGATTGCAATGGAAAACAACACTCAAAACATAAACACAAAAATAAACAAAACAGATGTCTGAGTACTGCCAATGGGAACGTCACACAGTTCTTGAGTACAAAAGAGAAGTTACCTCAAAACGGCCGACAAATAAACCAATTCAATAGTGGGCCTAAAAACGGTATTTCTGAGCCCTCGACTCAAATATCAGAGGTTCACAATAAGTTTGAGTCCTCACGAAATCAATCGCCGAAGAAGTGTTCAGATAATGAGACCAATATTTCCGTCAACTTTAGTATTGAAACAATTGAATTGAAGTTCAAAGATAATTGTGGCCATCAAAGGGCTGATCACTTCGACAGAAAGAGTGTCAGTTCTCATCGAAGTTCTAACGACAGTCAAAGGGATGATAAGAGACGGAGTAAAGAACGAGATAGAAGTCATTCCAAGAGTATCCACAGCGATGAGAGCACATGTAGTGCTCATAAACGTGAAAAACGTAAGAGTAAATCGAGTCCAAGAAAATCGAGTGAATCTGATTCTAAAGAAGAGAAGATTACGATTAAAATTAAACACAAAAAGAAGAAAAAGAAATTAAAGAAACAAAAACATAAGAAGAGAGACAGATCTGACAGTGAGTCCGATCAGTCCGAAGACAATCAGTTACAATGGATTGAGAGAACCAAAGAAACCGTCGAAAAAGAGCGTAATTGCGACTCAAATAAGTCAAAAGACTGTTCACACGTCGCGGAGACTGTCCTCACATCGCCAGTGATAGCATCTAATTCGAGCACAAATAGTATTGATTCAATTTTTTATTTCTTTTCCAATAAGTAATTATTGAATATTTTAAAGATATTTTTGTCCGTAAATGGGATCAAAACGTTCGCGATTTGGCTAAAAAGAGATCTCTAGAGGAAGATATTGGAAGTGAGCGGACAAACAATCAAATGACTTGTAATAACAATGCAGTCAATGAACTCTTAAAGAATGGCAGAGGTTTTGGTGATAAAGGTATTTGAATTTCATTATTCAAATTGAAATTAACATTTATTTTATTATTCAGTCAATTCATGGAATGGGGAGCCGTCCACTATTGAGCTCTCTCTCAATGAAGATAAGCGACAAAATAATGATTTATATGACGACGACTACGACGAGGAGTTCGATAGAGGAAAGGTATGCTTTTAGTCTTTAGATATTTTAATGAATTCTAAAAATTAATTTTAAAAATAATTTTCAGACGAAAAAAGTGAAGACTCATAAAAACGAAAGATTTTATGACTCGACTCACAATCCATTTCAAAAATTGCAATCAGAAAGACATAGATTTAACGGTTCTTTTAGTTCTCATCCAAACAAACCTGAGTTTGACAGACATTTTAAGGGTAATAATAATAATCATATAACTAATCATAAGTCGTGGAACACATACCATAAAAGACACGACAAAGAACGCCGACACTAACCAATCATTAAATTTGATTTATTAATCGTTTGAATACTTTTTATTTGATCATTGATTGCAATTCAATCGAAAATATTTATATATTATATACATCTATAATATCAGAGAATTTTCTTTTTTCAGTTAATTTTAAGTTTTGTGTAAATATTTTATTTTGTCATTCAATCAATTATTAACCCAATATTTAAGCCCTCAATTAATTTAAAAATCAATTCTTAAATAGTATTGTAATTCAGTGTAAATATTTGTAACACTTTTTACTGTTATATCCGATAATTATTACAATAAATGAGTATTTAATTATTATGACTAATATTTCTTCAATTCATTACAGTTTTGTTTAATTTTTTGCTCCAAAATATTTTCAGTTATGTTTTAATTTTGATTTCAATTATTTATTTTTTTAAAGGCTTTCATTCGGAAAAGTCAAACACAGAAATAGAAGTCAAGTGTTGTTTAGCAACACTTTTAGCCAAATATCGATTTTATTCACATAAATGAGAGAAATATTCTGTGAGTGAAAGACTGTTTTGGAGACAGTTTTGGATGGAATCCAACTCTTGTTTTGATATTTCGATTCTGTGCTCTGTTTTCAGTTCCGAATGTTTGTATGATTTGTTAGTTTTTCTCAACAAAAAAGTTTTATTGAATTATGGATTCAGAAGAAGAACAGAGTTTGAAATCTGAGTTAAGAAAAAGAAGTGTTGCTTCGCGTAAGAGTTCATTAAAAGCCGAACTCAGAAATATTATCGAAAAACAGACTCAAGATATACAGGAGGCGAGCGCTCACCTCATTTGGCACAGAAGAAGTCAACAAAAGGTTGATTCTGATGTTATTCTCATAATTTCTCCGAAAGGCTATCATATAATCGATGCTTTGATTCAAATTCTAAACGAAAAACTACCGAATCTAACGGTTGAACTTAAACCTCATTCCCATTATAAAGAACAGGCGTTTTATATAACCGCTAACGAGGATTATCTATTAGACGGCGCAAAGAAATTGGGCTACAATTTGAAGAGTTCACTAAAGTTGACAACTCTTCAGCGCCAAAATCTTATTTTATATTTTCTCAATAGTTTGAGATATAATTCAAATGAAATTAATTCTCAAATAATAGAAAGAGAATTAAAAAATTTAAAACTCTGTGAAAACGATGCGATTATTGCAAAATTGATTTCACTCAGTCTCATAAAACAAGTCCTTCCGCTTCACAACGAATCTGATTTATCAGAATTGCGCACAGAATGGGTCTCTGCCTTCTTCTCGTTCCAACCGCTCGATAAGATTTGCCAATACTTTGGACTAAAAATCGGAATTTATTTTGCATTTCTAGGCTTTTATACATTTGCTCTGATATTTCCGGCGCTTTTGGGAATATTTATTACACTCTACCGCACAGACAACGATGTCTTCAGCGAAATACTTGTTCTATCGTTTACTGTATTGAATATAATTTGGTCGACAATATTCTTACAGAAATGGAGAAATAAAAACAATAATTTGGTTAAGAACTGGAGTTCTGCACATTTTGGAACTGACCAACAATTTGTTAGACCTCTGTTTCGTAAACAAAATCTAATTAATATCGAAATCGAGAGAAAATTATTCAAATACTTTGTTTCGTTTCCAACAATTGGTTTCAGTTTAGTCTTTGCTTTCGGTCTTATGTTCGCTGTCTTCAGATTTCAGGTATTATTAAAATAACTATTTTTTCAATTAATTTATTTAAAATTTTGGATCTCATTTCAACTCAAGACTTATTGGGACGATATTATAATCGGCGAAAAGGGTTATCCAATTTGGAGCAGTTATATACCAAAAATTATTTTAGCGATTTTGGTCTCGATTTTTGATGCAATTTATTATAATATCGCCGTTTGGCTCAATAATAAAGGTCTTAATCCTATTATTATTTTAAAATATCATTATTTTTGTCAATTTCAGAGAATTATCGTTTGGAAACACATCACGAAAACAATTTAATCCAGAAACTTATACTAGTTAGTTATACTTAATTAGCTTGGACAATTAATTTTATATTAAACTAACATGTTTAACTAATTTGTTTGAATATTAGTTCCAATTTATGAATTCATTTTTACCGCTCTTTTACATCGCTTTCTATATCGGAGATTTGGACAAACTTCGAGAGGTATGTCTATTACTGTACTAATTATTCTGATAAGGGTTTATGTCTAGCAATTGGCAGCTCTTCTAATAACGAGACAAGTGATCGGTAATATAAAAGAAGCGGTCATTCCTTTTTTGATGGAATCGTATCAGTTGTCAAAAATCCATTCAATTAAAGTCAATGAAATATCTTCGGGAGAATTGGAGGCAAATATGCTTCGATATGACAGTACTTTTGATGACTATTTAGAGTTAATCATTCAATTCGGTTATGTTATGATATTTTCGTCAACCTTTCCATTGGCTGCTGTCTGTGCGCTCATCAATAATATAATCGAAATAAGGAGCGATGCCTTCAAGATATGTGTTGTATATCAGCGACCATTCGGTGGAGATTTGGTTCGAGACATAGGACTCTGGGAGGACATTATGAACGCAATCGTTTACATCGCTATTATAGTGAACTGCGCTCTCATCGCAAAAACAAAACAAATATCAAAAATTGTTGGCATTGAAGACGACGTACATCTCGTTATCATAAGTGTTGTGATTGAGGTCTCATTTACTATCAAATTCCGATTAGAAATAACTCAATATTTGTCTTTTGTTTTAGCATTTATTGATTGCACTCAAATGGATGTCTCCACTCATATTCTGAGTCAAAATTTTAAATTAGTTGATCTCAAAAATGTCTTTCAGTTAATTATTCGGAAGATTTGATATCAAATACAAAAAACTATTTTCTAATTTAATGTTTAATTTTTTGCTCAAATTTTGTGATATAATTATCGAAACGTTATTTTATTTATATTTTTATTTATAAAGATTTTAATCATTTGTTGGAATCAATTCTCAAATAAAAACAAAATTAAAAAATGGGATCAAATCTAAAACATTTGGATATAAGAATAAAACACTGGATATATGCCAAGATTCAATTGGTGATAAAATTAAACTGATTGCATAGAGAATTTCGAGTTTCATTTTTTAACAAATGTTATCGGAGACAGTTTTGTCCTCATTTTTAGCTCATAAAACTTAATATCAAATATTATTATCATTTATTTGAATACAATATTTGATTAATTTATAAATTATCTCATATTCTGCAGAATATTCTCTATATTTGTTTGATTTGTTGATAATTAGAGGTCAGTGCTGTCTGAGGAGTGGGTGACGACACTTGACTTCACTCTTCAATTGAAAACAAAATCATACGATCGTTACGTATGAATGAAATATTTGTTTAAATGTTTTGCAATTAATTTAAATATAATTTAAATCTAATCTAAATTAAACTCTTTATTAGTATTAATATTTGTATTAATTATGTTTTGTATGAAAAATGTGTTATAATTTAAATGAATGTTAACTCAAATTCTCTAAAATTGTTCTCAAATTCATTGAAATTTTTGACGAAAACAAACATTTTTTTAAAAACAAAACAAAGAAATATTTGAATCATTTAATTGAATGCAATGGAAGTGGATATGGAAGCGGATACTGACTCACAACCCAACCATCGTTTCGTTCGGCCCACTATTTCGGGAATGAATGCATTTATGGGCGATTCAAACGCCACTCAACCGACGGCTCACTCTTCGAATCCGATTCCGTACTCAACTCAATCGCTGAGCCGTCGTTTGGCCCCGAATTCGATCCCTGGTTTTCAAATGACGCCCACAAAGATGTTATTAAATCAGAGCCGACGGAGCAGTTCTGGTATATTCATCACAAGTATGTTTGGGTCGCGTTTCCGACACTTACAGAAACTCCATTCCGACGCTTTTCTCGGTTTGAACTCAATCTGTTTGCCCGGACTTCCGATGGGGGCTGTATTTCGTTCATCACTTCCGGCTACTCCTGTGGCCACTCCTATACATAGGGAAGCATTTCAACAGTTCTCAGAGCAGGCAATTCGTGACAGACTGTGCAGAACTCCCTCTCCCCGAAAGAATCGCGGATTTCTGATTGGTTCCCAACAAACAGAACATACGACTGACCAACAAATGAGATCTGACTCGCGATGCAGTCATTCTGGTCTTCAGGACTCATCAGACGTGCAGCCAATGGACATCACTTCTCCCATAATCGATGAACCCGTCATTGAAGATAACAAAGAGGAAGAGAATGGAAACGGCGCCGGATTTGGTCAGCATTTGTTCAGACATACCGACCGTTTGGAACGAATTCCATCCGATTTATATGAAAGGCGTTTATTTGTTGGAAATATCAGTTATAGAGTATGTGAACAATAAATTCATCGATAAATTTATAGACAAATCTCTAAACATTTGTAAATATATTAATGTTTTGACTGATTATTCAAATCATTATTTTAATAGTAATTATAATTTTTATCATTTTTTCTCATAAATTTCTAGTCATTACTCATTAGTTGACACTATTTGTTGACAACTGTTTAAAATGAAAATAATTTAACCAAATCTTTGAAAAATTAAATAATAATTATTATTATCTTTTAATTTTGTCGTAATATTCAAAATGTTTTCTCCATTTATAGGTAAAAGAGTCAGAATTGAGACAATTTTTCCGAAAATTCGGAAAAGTTTATAATTGTTGTATAGTTAAGGATCACATCAAAAAGCGACCGAAAGGGCACGTAATCTAACTTTTGTTTTATTCCCCAAAATATTTCGTTAGACTTATTATTTGACAACAAATACAAACATTAGGTATGGATTCATAACTTTTGAAAATTCAAGCGATTCTCAGTCCGTACTGAATGCCGATCCAAATGAACTAATTATCGATAATCGGTATTCAATTGATTGATATTTTTAGTTAAGTTTACAATTAATTACAAATAATATGTCCATAAAAGACAACTTCGAGTGTTTCCCTCCAAACCAAAGATGTGTTCAGAAATGAAAAAAGAAGTCAAAGATTTGAGTGACGAAAGACAACTCTGGACTGAATATAGAAATAGTGAACCAATTATTCAATCATTGGATTCATTGAAATATGAAAAAAAGGAACAGATCTTTAATTTTAATGATTTAGACGATTACGTCATTCTTCATATATTCTCTAATTTAAACAATTTGAAGGACAGAACTGTCTGTGAATTCGGTATTTACTACTTTTAATTGGTTTACATCTGTTTTCTTGACTTGAATTTCAAATCGTTATTTCGAAATACTTATCGCTTAAAGATATTAATTATTACAGTCTGTAAGCGATGGCAAGTTTTGGCGTTACAGTTGTGGTCCTCTCAATCAGACATTTCATTTATGTCCACATTCTATAGTTTTGGATCCCCTGGTATTCAGTTATTCGCTCAGAGTTTGAGATATCAATTTCCAGACCTAATGATAAATATTTGAATAGTTTTGGATACGACAACACTTTTCTCAATTGTAAAGAAATGTCCGAATTTACGTTCACTAGACTTAAGAAATGTCTCCAATTTTGTCGATTCAAAAGCTTTGGAAATAATTGGTATTATATTTTATTTGATTACTTTAAATATTAATCAAACTCTCCTTATATTCAATTTATCTCAAAATAATATTTAAATTCTAAGAACTTTTAGAACTTATTTTTTAAAATTCTTTTATTTTTTGAGAGAATATATTAATAGTTAAACGAAAAAAAATTAACTGTTTATTGAAATGTTTTTATGATTTAGTTCTCAAAGTTATTACTTCTGTCATAAATTGTGATTTCAAATAACGATTAATTTCTCAATAATTAATTTTGTTGTCATTTATTGCATTAAATTTCAATTTGTTTAACAGCTGTTTCGTGTCCTCATTTGGAGACTCTGTATTATGACTCCGGCGTCATAACTGATTACGCCCTCAGAATTCTGAGCGAAAAATGTCCAAAACTCAAAGTAAATGAGAGATTCATTTGATTAACTCATTTTGTTTTAATTGCATTTCAATAACATTTTAGAACCTATTTCTCAACGAATGCACTAATTTTAGTGAAAAGGGTTTTTGGTGGCTATTGAAGAATAGCACAGAACTCCAAACACTTGAAATTAGAGGTAATCATAGAGTTAATGGAAATTGTTTTAGAATTTTGAGCCAAACATTGCAGTCATTAGACATAACTAATTGTGTTAAGGTTTGTCCACAAATTCATTGAATATATATTCAATTTTATCACTAATTTATCCAAAAATTCTTTAGATCAGAGATAAGGGTTTTTCAGAATTGGTCGCCAAAAACAGAACTTCTTTGAAATGTTTGAGTCTTTCGTCAATAAATTATAATATAATGAAAATAATTTGTTTTAATCTCAAAAGTTTAACAGTTCTTCGAATTTCAAACTTAACTCAAATCAATCACTCAAATGGTTTGACTTTATTTCCATTTGAATTTCAGCTGAAAATTAACTCAAATTTATGATCAAATATAGAGACAATAAATGGCTTTTCATTAATCAGTAAATTAGAAAACTTGGAAATTCTCGAGAATTCAGCGCTTTTTCAAGATATCAATAATGAGTCGATTCTATCGATTATTTCTAATTGTCTTATACTTAAAGAATTGGTTCTCAGTTTGAATTATAATATAACGGATCAGTCAATGACTAGAATTCCATATTTTTTGCCTCATTTACGAAAATTATGTGCCATTAATTCAAAGGTATTATTAAAATATAAAACAAAATTATTTAATATTTAAGTGATATTTCAACAGATTTCTGACAAAACATTGATAGAGTTGTCGACATTAACTGATCTCAAGTTTCTGGACATTAAGAGTTCGTTTAATATAACTGATTCTGGAATTCAATATTTAATATTGAAATCAAAATCTCTTTTATTCCTTCAAATCAATGATTGCGAAAACGTATCCTTTGATTGCATCAAAATTTTAATGCAAACCATATCTTCTGATTGTTTATATCCAGAGCTTATCATTTGTTTCGATAACATTCGAATAAATACGAAAAGGGATTCAATCAAACAAATTGAAGACTCAATCAATGAAAGAGAAAAGTATTTACGGTTTTATGACTCAGACGACAGTGATTTGTATGAAGACATTTAATAATATAAATAAAATGATTGAATCATTCATTTAATTAAGATATTAACTAAAAGAATGTCTTATTTTTTATAAATTGTAAAAATAATATAAATAATGCGATTGAATGTCGTTTTATTGTATTTTTGATTGTTTTGTAGTCGAATACAATAAAAACTTAAAGAAATATAATTTTTAAATTGAGTTTCAATTAATTCTAAAATAAGAAATATGTCTTCAAATATGTATCTCTTTTTAGTATAAAAATTATGTCATTTAAATAGAGTTCAAACTATTCTTTTTCAAAATAAAGTCTTAAATTATTGTTAAAAATAGTTATAAATAAATTTCGGTTTAAAGGAAAGGGCGGTAGTATTGCGGACAAACACACCCGAAAACGAGTAAAAGATTGTCAGTTCGAATACTAAGGGAGACGAACCCTAACTGTAAGCCAACCGATTCTTAAGTCCAGAGCGAAGAGGAGAGTATTTTATACTAAATTTCTTAAAACGAATTTTCCATTAATTTATTTTTCTATTTAAATAAGTTTTCATTTGAATTAAAATTTATTTTTTTAAAACAATAAAATATTAAAATTATATTATAAACAATATTTTGTATAAAAATTATAAAATATCAGAGCATTTGTTAAAAACAATAAGTTTTGAGTTTTAATTAAATGATTAGGACTTAAATTAATACTTTTTTGAGTATCGTTTGGAATATCGTCTGAATTCTTATTTTTATCATCGATTCGACAATAATACGATTCGAACCAGAATTGAGATATTCTGAGTGGATATCCATCACTGACTCTCATCTTTCTGTTATCAAATTTCCAAAAATATTTATCTCTGAAAAAATATGTTTGACCTGAAATTCATTGATTAATACATGAATTTTAGTAATAATTAAAAGTAAATACAAGAGAAGTGCTTACTATCCATAGACCACTGAAACGCAGAGTCAATATGTGTGGGAATACCCTTCCAAACAGATATATCTCTGGGATAATCCAATTCAACGGTATTTTCTTGTTCTTCGAACCGCCAATAGTGGGAACCACTAAATAAATAAGTTTTAGTGTTGTGCCCCCAAATCATTGCCGCATCGACTCTCTCAACAGAATCGGGTATTCCTAACATTTCAATCAAATTTCAATAAAAATTCATTTTTAATAACCGATTAATTACCGATAGAAGTGAGTGGTTTGGGATAACCCCTCTCTAAACGGTTATTATTATTGAAAATCCAAAATTTTTTTGCGATAAAAAATACAATCTTTTTATCCTTTTGTCGTTCGTAAACGGCGTCGACTTTTGTTAAATCTTTAGGTAATTCAGGCCAATAGTGGGATATTTCTATGGGTTCAGCCCTTTCCAGACTTCTATTATCTCTTAACCACCAAAAGTACTATTTTTGTGAAATATTTTGAAAATTAATTCAATAATAATATAGCAGTAAATGAAAGACAAAATAAATTACAAAATCACTCAAACCTTTGATTTGAATATAAAAACATTTCTTCGAATGGAAGCGATTGCGTCGATTGAACTCAAATTACAGGGATTTGGATATTCAGCTGAAAACTTAGGAATAGAGGTCCCCCTCGGCTTTGACGGAGAGCCTCTCTCTGGACGGTCTGTTACTCTATTTATATCATTTCTAGGAGTGGGCATCGATGCTATGGATGGCTTTCGATTTGTTCTCTTTGACCCTAATTTTCAAAATATTATTCAAATTATAAAATAAAACTTGAATTTAATTATGAGTCTAACCATAAAGTTGTTGTATTCCATACAAATCATCGTCTGGTAGTTGGAAGTCATCACCAATTGTTTGATAATAAGGAAACATAAGAGAACCGGCAACTGATGAGTGCGATAATCCTAAAGAGTGTCCGAATTCGTGAGCTTTTAGAGAATATTCAATACTTTTAATAAACATTTAAAAAATTATATTTGGATTATATTACCGGCGACTGAAAATAGAGAAACCCCTAAATATATATAAAAAACATACTTTAATTGCATTTGAAAAACAAATTAGGGTCTAAGTTATACCCTCCCATTCCTTATCGTTACTGTCTATAAAATTATATTTGCGTTGATCCCACTGTTCGTCTGAATCAAAGTGGGCGTCGCCTCCGATGCCATCTCCTGGAAAGAAGGCATGACCAAGGATAGAGCCTGGTCCATCGAACGGATACTCATCGCCGTGATATCCACTTAAGAATGATATAACAATGTCTGCGTCCGCTCTTCTCGTTTGAGTGAACGTCAATTTGGAGACATTGGACCAAATATTGAATGCTTTACTCAATTGGTTCAGAACATAATCCGAATCAAAACCATATTTCCAGTCTTTGACACTAAACATACATTTTATGCAAATAAATAATTTAAATCATTAATAATCTGATTGTAATAGTTTTTAGAATTTGTGTCATAAATTGAAATAAATTAATGAATCCATTGATAAATTTGAGCCCTCATTAAACTAAATGTTTCTAAAATAAATTAAATGAAAGTCAAGTCCAATAGAATAGATTTTTTTAGCTTTTAATATATTTGTTGGAAAATTTTATTATTTTATTTCCAATAAATTCAATGAAAGACTGGTCTAAAAAATAAATTATAAAAAGTTATAAAAATATAGATTTTATGGATTGAATATAAAATATAGAAATCAATATTTTCTTAATATGTTTTGAGTCTACAGTTGTTCTAAAATTATCCGTTTTCTCAAAAGAATTCATTCTTTTAAAAGAATTTTTTTCTCAAATCCATAAAAAAGATATTTTAAACTATAAACAAATGTAAGTCTCCTGTGATTTATCGAAACAAAACAAAAAATCTTATGAAATGAAAAAAGTTTAGAAAATCTAAAAAATTGAAGCGATGAGAAAAGAGACAAAAATCACTCACTCAAGGAGGTTGTGATGAATATATTAACCAAAAGTGAAAAACACCGCAACCCAATCGAGTGAGTGATAAACTGTCCCAATATTTATTTGGCTTCAATTCATTACAATAAATAAATGGGTGTCTATTCCTACTAATTATTTATAATAAACTCTTTAATCAAATAAATATTAACTTCTTTTCTAATCAATTATTTGATTCAAACCTATTATTATAAGTTATTAAAAGACTACAAATTGATTCTGATCTCATCGAAAGGAGGGAAATGTTTGAGGTCTATCCTGTCAGTAGTAACGTATTACAAGATATCCTATTTCTCAGTCAACTCGAAGGAGAGGTCATAAATTGTTTTTATCCATAATATAAATGGTATTCCGATTAATAAGAAAATGATTATTAAAATAAATTATTATTCATTAGTTTTGAATTATTTTTCTTCTTATTATTTATGATAAACGGATGACATTCAGAACATCTGATAAGAAGTTCAGTGAACTAATATTCAATGAAATAAAACTTAAATCAATATGACTAACAAAAAGATATAAAATTAGTGGATTATCAAGGTTAATCATTATGAACATTGTTCTCAAAATTGTTTGTCATTATTAGATAACAGTTTTGAAATCATTGAAATGATTGCATTTCTATAACTCATCACTTCTGGCAATAATATTATTACAATAAATATGTCAGACATTAGAGACAACAAAATACAAGATTTATGTTATTTAAGAATTCAACACAAATATGAAATAAAATCGCGTCTAAAATAAATGTCAGTTGAAAATGTCAGTACTGACCTCCAGGTCAAAGAGGTTTTATTCCATTTTGAGCCCTGAATAGCATATCTCTTTATGCGTCCGCCAAAAGAGTTTGTCAAATCAGGGACACCACATCTTTTTCTTGTCATAAGTTCCAGAGTATTGCTATCGAAAAGACCGGTTGCACTCAAGTTTGCAAACGATTGCATCGCTTTAATCGCATTTCGCAATTGGGCTTCACTTCGAAGACTTCCACTATATTTGTCTGTTTTGGGTAAATATCCAAATCTGACCAAAAAATCCTAACCAAATCCAGAATATTATTAAAATTTATTGTGAATTACACTAAATTTAATTTTAAAATTATTTATTTAATAAAAAATATATACAATTGATTCAAAGGGTTATTAGATTCAAGTGCTTTAAAATTCAAAGTATTTAATATACTTTTTATAATAAAATAGAAAAAGTTATAAATTATTAGTTGTCAAACAGAGATGAGTCATACGGGAAATCCATTGACTTAAAGACTATCATCAGTTGAACACAAGAGTTAACCAAATGGTAAACTGTTTTTATTAACGATATGTTCTCTAACTTATGGTTCAACGAACGAATCAAATATTAATTCATGAATTTTTTTTTGCACTGAATTCAAGTAAAAAGTCATTTAATTTATTGCATAACATTTCAAATGATTAACAAAAACAATATTTTTATCTGAAATTTCAAACTTTAAATTGTTTCACATATTTTCTGTTTTTAGTTGAAATTTCTATAATGAATTCAATGCAAGTATTGTTTTGTTGGATTTGATGGTTGATAGCAGTCATACTTGAGTTTAAATAATAATTATATGTTTAAATTACCAGAAATTAAATACATTTGAAGGCTATTAAAAGCATTAATATTTCAAATTTTATAATCTCTCGCCTTTTGGCTCTCATTTTGTCTGACTATTATTTTTTCAATTTTCAAATTTGAGGTCAAATAATTCGATATAAATTTTGCAATTATTGGTTATCTATTTTTTATAAGAATTCTAATTTCACACACAAAGAGAGAGAGAGAGAGAGAGAGAGAGAGAGAGAGAGAGAGCTTTTGTAGAAATCTTTTGGAAAGAAATTAATGCATTATTTTGCGTAAATGTAATAAAATATGAGTGAAACAAAAAACCCAAATTCTGTTAAAAATTTGTTTACTCGTAATTTTAGGCCCAAACTGTGGAAAGTCTATTAAATCATATGACTATCAAATACATAAAATGAGACGAAAATAAATTGTCTGAAAATATAAACTTTGGATAAAATTAATGAAATCAAAGTACTCTTAGTTTGACTTATTTATTGATGAAAGAGAAGTCTTAAACATAAATAAATTATTTTTGGGTTTCGATTTCGGAATCAAATAAAAGAGAAAACCATTAATACATTAAATGTTTCTCTGATTTATTAAAAAATCAATTGAATTAAATTAAAGATATTCTTAAGTTAGAAACAAAATTCTAAAAGAAATGAGTGGAGTGTTGCTCAGCAACTAAACACTCAATAATCTAATATTTTTTTAGTTGAGGTGAGAAAATCAATAAAAAAGATCAAATTTGGCATTGAATTGGATCAATGGATCAATTATAAGACACGACAATAGTCGCTATATTTATTCAATAATAACCAATAAATTGAAAGTCAATTATTAGTACATTATTTTTAGAAATCCTGTTTAATGATTGAATTTTAGTTATATTTCCTTAAATTGTTTGCGTTTCCTATTTTAATATAAAAGCAGAGATAAAAGCGATGTAAGAGATATGTATTACAAATGAGTAATAATTTATTAAAAGAGTTGATTACAATTATCGCATACTTTGCATTGAAATGATAATATCGAACAAAATTGAATAAAAAATGGAACAGGCTAATGCAATCAGTTATTACTAATCAAAGAATGATGCTGATCATACCAAATTTAATAGATTTCAAGTATTAGATCAAGTATTTAGATGAGTATTTAGATGAGCATGCACTTATTTGATTGTTGGAGGAAAATAAATGCTAAAATTAATCCCACATTCAATTCAAGTGTTAAAATGTGAACAAATAAACGAATAAAACGATTCGTAGGAGTGATTCAAAATAAAGTTGAATATAATTAAGGAATAATGAAAAATATATGATAAGAGGGGACAGACATACCATCGCAAACGTAAAATTATCGGCTGATAGAGTCGATGAACGAAACGAGTCATTATTTAATGGCTTACAACTGATTATTTGTAATATAAATATCAATATCACAGACAATTGAAACAGTTTTGAATTTATTAATCCATTTATTGTTTTATAAAATAAAGAGAACCAATCGATTGGTTTGAGGTCTAATCTGATGAATGGGTTGAAAGCATCACAAAATTCAATCTTATGTTCCATACACTCAATAATACAATAATTCATAACTAAATAAAAATTTTGATTTAATATTTATTTACATTTTTATCTAAAAAGAGTTTTGGCCTCTTTTTAGGCACTTATTTACTAGAATTGCATCGGATTTGCAATTAAATAAACCGAATAAAAACTAATTGAAAACTAGACTAAAAAAGGCGAACCCATAGGCAGGCAGTGATGCATTGGATAGCAATACTCCAAATACTGCATCGATGAACGCCATCCACGCGATTCTGATCACTCTCTAACACATACTATGCTTTTATTCTTGTTATGAACAGTATGTGGTGCCTATCCCTCTATCCCTCTCACTATTCGGCTGTTGAAAGCAATAAATGTGAGGCTTTGCTAAAACTGAAGGCTGTGTCGACGCAAACGCATAGAAACCTCGAGAACACAATAACTCTTAAATGAAATGCAAAATAATAATAATGAGACCGTCATTGAGACGACAAAATCTGTCGAAAAACAAAACCATTGAGTCTTTTGTTTGTTTTTGATTCACTTCAGAGACAATTTCTATTTGACTCTAACTTATGATTAGATAACTTAATATTTGGACACTTTTTGATGACTTTTCTCAGCGAAGAATTTCTCTCTAAAGTTCATAAAACAATAAGTGTTTGCCGTTTAACACAACAAATATAATAAGAGCTGAAAAAAGAGTTGCACTCATTTATAGATCGATGAACCGTACGATTAAACACTAATAGTTTCCAACAATTGTTACGATTTGTCACTCAATTATAGCGACAAATAGTTTACTCTTTTCATCGAAAGAATACAATTATTTAAAAAATTAATTTCAATAAAATAATACAAAATTTCACGAAATTATAAAAATTATTTGACATTATTTTTGTTATTTTGTTGAGACATTTCTGGCCGATTGAAAGGCACCGATAAGTGCTCCCAACTGTAGTTTTTCAGAACCTCCAGAAGATAATTGATATCTAAATGATTTTTATAACATTTAATTTGAGAAAATGATTGAAAACAATTAATTCTCACTCAATATTTGCCATTTTCTCCAAAATTTCTATTTTTATATGGAGTGGAAACTCAACTGAAATTAAATTTTAAATTACTTTAAAATATAATTTTAACGAAAACTAAATACTTTTGTTGACTAATGGAAGCAAATCTGTGATAATGTCCTGAAGAGCCAAACCGTTCTCTCTTTTAATTTTCATTATATCTAAAATTAATATAAAATATTAAAAACAAATTCAAATGTTTTTCAGTGAAGACATACTCTCATAAATAGTACTGAATTTCTGGTTAATAAGTAAACTAAGAATATGTCGAATGTCTTCTTTGAGAGGATGTCCACAACAGAGATAGACATTGTGTTCGTTGACGACATCGAAAGCAGCAGAAGTGCTCTGCAATATATTGAGGACTTTCCTCATATCGCCCTGAGATAAGTCTACCAAAGCTTTGATGCCATCTTTTGTGGCGCTAACCCTTTCCTCTTTTATGACGTATTCAATTCGTGGTATAATCTGTGAGGACTTTAAGGGAGCGAATCTAAATCGAGTGCAACGGGACTGAAGGGCCGGAATTATTTTTGATAAATAATTGCAAATCAAACAGAACCGGGTGTTCACTGAAAACTTTTCCATAACTTCGAGTGACAATAAAATCAGTATTAAAGTGGTATTAATGTATTGGATATACTTCTTCTGAGGGCATTCTGTGCGTCCTGAGTCATGGCATCCGATTCGTCCAAAATTATTAATTTGAACCCATTCTTGAATACGGCTTTAGTTGAGGCAAATGTGAGAATAGGTCCGCGAACTATGTCTATACCCCTATCGTCCGATGCATTCAACTATTAATTGTAATTTAAAATCAATTTATTTTAAAATTATAACAAATAAATGGAAATAACCTCCAAAACCATTGAATTGAATTGTTGTGGAGTATATAGTTGTCGAGCACAGGCCAGGATTGTCGATGTCTTACCGGTGCCGGGAGGGCCGTAAAGCAACAAATGAGGTAAACGGTTCTCACACATAAATTTATTCACTAAAATAGTTTTAAAACATTTAAATTTGAGTCAATTAAGTGACGAAAAGTGTTAATAATTACGAGTATTAATGATATTTTGGTGTGAAATCAAATCATCCAAACGTTTTGGTCGATATTTTTCAACCCTTAAAACATTTTACAAAATATTTAATTAATTATCTAAATATCAATACAATACCAGTGAATGTCTGGTTTGATGTCTACAGTCTCTACAGTGGTCTCACTTTCCATAATTGAAAATATTTAATACAATTAATTAATTTTAATAATAATAAACTAATTTTAAAAAATAGAAGAAATCAAACAAAACATCAAAAATAATGAATGTTTTGAAGAAAATGCGCTCTTTTTTGATGTCTTCACAGATTGTTTTGTGAATTAATTAGTTATCAAAACAATAATAAATGACTACAATTTTTACTCAATAATCGTACTCTTGTTGTGATCAATACTGACATCTCTTATTGATATCTATATTTATTTATTAACAATCAAATTGATGGTCAAATTAAACTAAATCCATAACAAAGGATTGTATGTTCTAATAGGACTAATTGCTAGTTATTATATTGTACAGGTTAAGCATTAGGGTATGTTATGTTATGGCTTTTCAAAGATTAATTTTACAATAATTTAATTATTAATAAAATTGTTTGACAAAAATCAACTTTAAATGTTTGTTAGGATATTGTAGTCAAGAGATGTCTCTTTAATTTTATCCTGATTTTAGTGAAAATTATTGCGCCAAATATGAATTTTATTGATATTTTAATTAACTTTTCAAATCTATTCAAGTTACTCTCAATTTATTTTTAATAAAATTTTTTTATCTAAAGCATGTGATACACAGATCTAGAGTATTGATGTAAATATTTGAATCCGTGTTAATTCTGAGAATAAACAGTTGACATAATTTTATTCCATATTTTTTTCAATTAATTTTGTTAACAATTATTGATAACAAAAATATAAAATTACAAAATATTTATGTATTAATACTATTATTTTCAATCAAATATAAAATACTGAATAATTATTTCTGTAAAAACGTTAATATTTTTAATAAACAAATAATTAATAGTCTTATTATGAAATTCATTGTGAAAATTGATTTAAATTTTAATAAAACAGTAAATAAATATTTAAATATATCAAAATTTATATAAACCGTAAATTTGATCATTTGGTCACTTAATTCTAAGCATAATTGTCTTATTAGTTGTCATTTTTCAATGGAATGAAAATTTACATAAAAATTATAAGAAAACTTTTGGCACTTTTTTGAGCAAAACTAACAAATATTTTTAAAAATTCAGAATTTTGTTCAAATGTGAAAATATTTGTCCTGAACTCTCATTTTTTAGTCCTTTGCTTCAAAAAGATATGTTTTTAAAAATTCAAATTAAAAATGTATCGAAAAATTCTTGAATAATTTCAGAAGAATTAAGTTTCAGAAGTGGTTGAAATCAATTCAATCGCTTTGTATTGTCTTTGGTTTAATTGGATGTTCTGTCAATAAAATTACATTCAATTAAAATAACATTCAAAACAAATCAATAGAACCCTTACTTTTTTGCTCCGATATCCACAAACAGCCGCAGAAATGAGTATTAAAAATGAAATAAATAAAAACAGACAACTAATTAGATTTATATAGAGAGGCACACCATTGAGCAAAAGATCTAACTGTTGGACCATATCTTCTCCAACTCTGACAGTCTTTGAAAAAAAACATTCATTTATTTTAATAATTTTCTATTTCGGTTCAAAATCAATGACTTATGGATAGTACTTACAGTACTGAACCAAAACTGTGGGAAATATATTTGCTTTTTTGTCATATTTCTCGAAAAATCCAAATATTCGTTCTGTTCGACCACTATATTGACCTGAAGTCTAACCGCAATATTCAATGGTATGCCTAAAGTCTATAATTTAAATAAATTCTATGAAATGATTCAGTAATTTCTAGAAATTAAGGAAAATTTTAATACATTTTCAAAATCCATATAAAAGCTATGTCTGAGAGGACTGGGAGACAGTCCTTCGATAGATTCCAAATATGAGTTATCAGCGTATAAAAAGTGTGGGAAAGATATAGCAGTTGGAGATCCCATCGTACAAACCGAGACATTTAACACTCCATTTGCCGGACAACTGCCCTCACAGTAACACTTATTCTCTGGAAGTGTGTAATCGAAAATGGAAGGACTGACCCAGTACCGATTGCATTTGATTCCTCTGTAATCCACTTCTTTTGCAAAATCAAGTTTAAAGGGTCGACACATATCGCCGACAAATATTTCGACTTTCGATGGTTTAGGGGTTCTGTACGGCGGCTGAAAGTCTCCGGCAGACACTCCTTCAAGACGTTGACATTCCTTTCCAAACCATTTATCGATTGATTTTTGATTATTCCAGGTATCGATAAAACCTAATTTATTAATTCCTTTCTCTCCGGTGAATATTGTGAACAAACCATCAGTTGAGGTGTCATTTCTCATATAAAACCAACCAAATCGAGAGAATGGCGTTTCGGGAAACAAGTCTTTGGCGGCCTTCAGAAGAATTTCTTCATAGCCTTCAAAAAGAAGTTCTCGAATCGTATTTTTCTTAAATATTAGACTTTTTGACTCTTCTATTATAACATTAATGGCTTCGTAATAAAATTCTGGGTCTCCAGACATTCGTCGGATTTTGTTTCCAGCACTCTATCCATCGATTTATTAAAACCGAATTAGTTTTCAATCAAATAAAATATATAATAAAAGGGTTGTCATACAATCATTGGCACATTTAAGTGTATGATCTGATCGTCTAAACTTCCATTTGTTTTTTCAGAGACAAAATTCCATCGTCTTATTTGCTTATAAGAAACGGTTCCATTTTCGCCATTCCAACTGATGTTTACTTTTTCTATTGACTCTCGAAAAGTATAGGGACCTGAATATGGAGAATAAATTTATTCATTCTTCAAAAATAACATTAAGATCTAAAAGCATTGAATACCTAACTCTTCTAAAATTGGTTTTTTATTTTCTAAAATTGACTGCGGATTCGTTACATTAAAAATATAGAATTCAGTGTAAATAGGAATCGATGTCCGCTGCCATCCATTGAATGTCATTGAATTCGGAGATAAAACTAATTTCTAAAAAATTTATCGAAAAATTAATGATAGAAATAAATCATTTAAAAAACAATTAAAAAGACTATTAATATGTGATTCGATGTATTAATCAGAATATATTTAAGGATCTCATTAAGTGTGTGAAAAATCATTTATCCGAACCCCTCTTCTAATGGCAATAATTATTTCAAACAGCGATTAATTAATCTTTTTTTAAAACTAATTTATTTTAACTTTCATCGAACTCGAGCTCAATCGAGGAAACTCTTTAAGATTGAAATTTCCCGGATGACAAACCAGATATTAGATGACAAATCAGATAAATTTTTTCAATAATTGAATGTAAAAAAAGAATAATTATTCAAGGTCACTGACATCTAATCACAGATAATTACCACTTTAACCAAATCTTTGAATGGAGAAACAGATTTATAATTTATTTGGCTTTTGATAAGTTTAGATAAACTCAATATAATTTGATTTTTATTTTAAATATTCAAAATTATCAATCATTTAAAGATAACTTAAAACAACTTTAGACTCATTCTCATCAAAACTGAACTAATAATAAATTTAATCGTGGTATATGATAGTGACATTGAATTGCAAGAACAGTTAACCAAATCTATT
>LBFM01008972.1:507-11319 GCA_000988765.1 Achipteria coleoptrata | reverse complement strand
ACACACACACACATCAATGAAGCAGAACTATTCGGGTAATATAAAGACTGATTTATCGACGAAAGTTTCTTTTGTTATTTATTCCTGTAATCAATCGAACAGTTATTTTGAAAATGAATTTAGTGTTGATTTTTATTTTATTCTGTTTTGTGTTCAATAGTTTGGGGACTTATATAAGAACTTCAGTCTATGATTTCAGCGATAATTACAATAATAACCAGTTTTTTATCGGACGCCACAAAAACTACGAACAATACAAAGATTCTGTGATTGACGTGGATTTAGATATTGAATTAATTTGAATTCAAACTAAGGTATACCCATTGAAAGCTTTCATTTTAAATAATAAAGATTAAAATACTTTTTTTAGTATTTCTATGCAGTAATTATATCAACTATGAAATCTTGAATTAGTAATCTTGTATTTGACAAGAACACAATGAGATTACATACTCTGTGGCAAAATTATTGTCTTCAGTCTAATACGTGTCACGAAATGTCTTTCAAACCCAAGAAATCCTTTTCACTGGTTTTCTATTAATTTTGTTAAACAGTATTATGTGTTTTGTATGTTAATTGAGATTGGTCAATTTGTATTATTAAATCGATTTACTCTTAATAATACTTTTTGTCAGTCAAACAAAAATTGAATGTTAGATAAAATTGATTCCCATTTAAACGAAAACTAATAATTATTTTCAATAAAATACCAATAATTTAAAGAAACTGACAATTCTAGCATTTATTATATAACCAATGAATGGATGGCTTTCTTCTTATGTTTGAAACCAATAATTAATTGATAAGTTGTGTTAAAATGTGTGTAATTAATGTCTAATTTTAAATTCAATTCACGAAATTCAATATATAAAGTCAATCAAAATTATTCTGTTCTTTTTTGAATACTTTGTGACTTTAGTTGAGTTATTAAAATAATCCATTTATAACGATCAAGGTCAATTAAAAACTTATTTTGTCTATCAAAGGGCGAGTCTAAACGTGAGATACATTACATTTAAACATACTCCTTTACTTTCGGTTGTCTAGTAATGACCAAGGGAGGTATAGGGTAAATACCCCCTGAGTTTTAGATTTCTATACCCCCTGAGCAAAAGGCAAATTTCTTGGCCATCTTTCGGTCTGGAGGTAGTCTCGAGGCTTCAGGAATTGAATTTAAACTAAATTTAGACTAAATTAAACCGTAATTAACGAAATTTAACCGAAAGTAACTAAATTAAGCCGAAAATACGGCATTTTTTCAAAATTCGCGACATTTCACCCTTCCCTATACCCCCTGTAAACAAAATTTTGGGAGCCCCTGTCGCGGCCGAGCTTGGAGATTACTGCGGTTGTCTCGATTTTTCTAATTGATCCCCACGTGTTGATCAGCATCAGATCCCTTAGTCCAAGATAGGCATATCACATGTTACAATCTACAAAATGGGGGGGTTGTATTCCAACCCCTATTTTTTGTTTCATAACTTATATAACAGTAAACTAATAACTGCTTAAAATTCTTATTCGTTACATAACTCTTCAGACCCGTCACCGGTTCTTTCAATTAGTCTTTAAATATATTTCAGATCAAATCCTTTGTTTCTGAAGGTCACCAAAATTATATATAAATGAAGAGATGATCACAATTTTTATTCAATAAATTGGATTTCATTCAAATTGTTAGCAAAACAAACTCAACACTCAATTATCAAAAATGAAAGTTTTGGTGAGTTTTAAACTTTTTTGGATTTGATATTTTGTTTTGTGTTTAAAGTGATATTTAATACAAACAATTGATAACAGGCCATAATCTTCCTCTTCGCCGCCATCGCAATGGTTAGCGCCCAATATTACGCCGCTCCATATGCCGCTACTTATGGTTACGCTGCACCTGCTGTCTATTCTTCTGCATATGCTGTGCCGGGTATTATTTCCTAATGATAGTTATTTTCTATCATAAACTCAATAATTATCTTTGTTGTCAGCCTACGGATCGGCCTACAACTACGGATCATATGCTTATCCAGGTATAAATAGATTTTGAAAAATATGATTTCTAATTAAAATGAGTAAATTGTTTATTATATTCCAATATTGAATTCTAATTGACTCTTAAATTAATATTTAGGCTCATATTACTCGACTTTTTACAAAAAATGATTGAATATATAAGACGGTCCAATTGATTGATTTGAAAAACTCTTTCATTGCATAAGACTTAATTTTCATTGATTGTTCAAAAAACATGTAAATTAACAAAAATGTACGCGTACAGATTTTAATAAAAAAAATTCATTTGAAAAATTAGTTTAATTTATTCAACACTAAAATACCGTAAAAATTAGAAGATTTTCATTTATTTAAGAAATTATTAATAATCCAAAATTTGAGTTCTTCTGAAATAATCAGAATTTAGTGAAGAAAAGGAAATATGAATATAATAAATATTTATTTAAATGTGAACTTTTGTTGTTTCGTATTACTAGAAAATTTCCTGAAAGTTGATATTTTAAGCGATTATAATTTGATTATATTCGAGCATTTCGTTTGATTTTGAGGAATATTTTCAAAAATGTTATTTACATAACAAATAAATATTAATCAAAAGTCTTATTAGGAATTATATAACAGGATATAATAAATTGATTTAAACTGAGCAGATTAAAATAACAGAATCTTCAAGATTGATCTGATCTTTACCATCAGATTCTTTTCCATCAAAAATCTGATCTTTATATATTATTAGTAATTATTTTACTATAAATTGAAAATTTGTTTGATTTCAATCTCTAAAAATATTTATTTTTCAAAAGTATCGCATAATATGAGAATCAATTGGCATAATGTTATGATATTATATGTGAAATATATTTGTTGTCCGACTCTGTCCTCAATTCTCATTATTTGCTTATTTTATTCACAATAAATAGTTGTCGAAAACCTTTTTAAAATAGTATTCATGCAAAACATCAGAAGTGAAAGTCATTAAATATAGTGAATGTTATTCAAAATGAAAGCGGTTTGTCATAAAAAATAATTATAATTCTGAAGAGTTTTCTATAAATATTTTTTTTATTGCCCTCTTTAAGACAATCTTATGGATAGCTATAATTCCGATGATATCAACTGTTTCTTCAATATTTTGGGGTAAAACTGGTGGATATCCGTATGGAACTCAGGTGTCCAATGTTAGACCTGATTATGCTGTTCCATATAATAATTATGGCTATGGCTATGGATATCAAGGATATTCAAACGTTTATAATCGACCCTATACTTTTGGTATGTTTTAACTTTTTAAATAACCTATTAAGAAAATACACTCCAACACATACTTTATAGGTATAGCTTAAAAATTCATAAAAAAATATTAATAATAAATTATTGATTGCAGGAATTCCCGGTTCGTCTTCCAGTTATTCGTATCCAAATACTGGATCCTTTGGATCCCTTTATAATTCATTATTTGGACAAAATTCTTATACAAATCCTTACGGATCCACTTATGGCTCTAACTATAACTATCAAAATCCATATTATGGTAGACCTTACAGTTTTTTCCCGAGTGGCACATCTTATTCAGCATAAATATTAATCATTGGAATTCTTGAGAAAAAGTATTAACAAATTATGAATTTATATGAGTTATTCAGAAAATCAATTCAAATCAAAAATATTATTTGTTTTTAAAGATTATTCACTCGATTACTGATAAATACTATTTATATATTTATATTTTTAAACCATTGAAAAAATCTTAAATGTTTTATAAATGATTTATTCCATCAAAGTTTAATTTTTGTAGATTTTATAAAAAATTTCAGATCATTTGAAAGATTTTTGGATGTTTTGAATGACCCAAATGTCTATTTTGTTAAATTACATGAAATATTTAATCAAATAATAATAAATAAAAATATTATTTTTTACATTAAATGTATATTTTGTTATTTATTAAAAAACTATACTCTTATTTGAAAAGATATTTTTGGCAGAAATACAAAAGAGTGGTTTACATAATTTGTTTGTCGATTTCAATAACTTTTGATTTTCAATAAAAAGATGGTTACAAAAACTTTGCCTAATTTTTGATCTGTTGTTAGCAGAATATCCCATTGAGTGGTAAAATTAAATTCTCAAACAACAAGGAGTGAACTGACAAATAACTCAAATTATAATCTATCAAATCATTGCTTTTAATAAGAAATTTGTCTCATAATTATTGGTCGACTCAAATGATATTCAAATTTAATCAAATTTCATGACAACAAAAGCTTTTGATAAGTATAACAAAAATCATTTTTGATTTCATTGATTGCAACTCTTGTGAAACGTATTCCTCGAATAAAATGAACACATTTTGGGTGAGTTTTTGCCAAACAATTCAAAGAATTAAATGAATTAAAACTTCAAAACTGTTGTGGTTTTTGTTTTTCATGTGAATTCTAGTTTCACATCAATTTGTTTATAATACTTATAAATACCGAAATCCTTTACGGCATTGAAGTTCATGGTTTACCTCATGATCTGAGCGCTCGCTTCGCTTTTATTGAAGGTTTGATTTTAAGAGGATTCCCGACTGGCCGTCAATGGGGTTATGGAACAACTATTTATCATCCCTTTCCTCACCACTTAAACTACTTTTATGGATAAAACATTGAAAAACTATTAATTTGAGAGAAATGTCTAAAAATATAACTGTTTTGATATTTTATTTATAATGTAATCATTAATTTGATTCTTCAGATTTGAAGCAAAACCTGTTTATCTGTGAAAACATTAATAAAATTAAAAAAAATATTCATTTGTTATTCACTTTTACTTTTTTTAAACAAAATAAGTTTCAAATAATTTTTAAGTAATTCAATCATTTGGACAAACATTTGATTCAATTCAGTGAACACTGAATTTACTCGCTTTGGATATAATATTTGTGACTTTTACTTGAAATCCATATACACATCTATGTACTATTAGAATTAAAGGACAGAAGCTTTTGAATACAATACTTATAATTGTCTCTAAATTTATTGAAAAATTAAAGAATTAGATATACTTTCAAATTATTGAATAGAGAAATACCTGACATAAAAATACCTGAAATGTAAATATTTTCAATAAAATCACACCAAATGATTGTTCGCACAAATTATTCACAGAATGACTGAGCATTTAATAATTTTGGGCCAATTATTATAAATATTGGTATTTCGTTCACTTTTTTTTATTTATGTTTTGTATTTCAAACAGTTTTCACATTTTGATTAAAGAACTCTTAATATGAAACTATTATCATTAATCTTGGTTAGTTTTTAAATGCATTTTTAATTAATTCGATTATTTTTGCCTTTGTTTTAAACAGATTTTTTCGTTAACATATACATCAACATTAGGACAGAGTTATGGATACACACCTTATTATGGACTCGGCATAAATCCATTTACGAGGTATTCGTTTTTGTCATTTTTATATTTTAAAAATATATATTCTTTAAAAATTGATAGTCCTCTCTATGGATATGGGTTATCACTTGGTTATGGTGGTTATGGGTATGGAGGATATGGAGGATATGGAGGATATGGAGGATATGGAGGTTTGATAACATAAGGAGTTACTTATCAAATTTTAATGTAAATGTTTAACTTTTAAAAGGCTATGGAAGATATCCATATTCTGGATATGGATACTACCCTTATATTTCAAGAAGCGATTCAGAAGTTGGTAAACAGAATAATTAGAATTGCAGAGGAAGTGGTCAGACATTCTTTAATTTTTTTTGTAAGCTTTAAAACTTTTAATTCGTTGATTAATATAAATATTAATACTTTTAAAATCAATTTCTAAATAAATAGTTTTAATGAAAATAAATAAACAATTTATTTGAATGAATGACTTTATTTGAAAATAATTGAAAATAAATTTAGATTTGAATACAAATTATATTCAATTGTTTATCCAAAATATCCAAATCCTCCTAAAGGACTGCCTAAGAATCCAGGTCCGTGTTTAAGACCACCACCATGTCCATAACCTCCATGCCCTTTATGATGTTGGTGCGCTCCAGTATCCCATTGCCATTGAGAACCATGGTCGTGTCTTTTATGTCCGGCTTCTATGAGAACAGCACTCGACAACATCAGAGCTATAATTAACTTTTAAAGATTCCCAATAATTACACATTTATTTTGACTTAATATAGAAATATTCATATTTTTATACCAAAGAAAAAATAGCTTTCATTTCTTTCACTGAATCAAAGTTTTCCAAACAAATAAAGTGTTAGAAAAGTTAAAACTTTTACTCAAAAAAGTATTGTTTTCTCTCTATTTATACATTAATTGAATTATTTTTTAAATAGATTTAGTGTTAGTCAACGATAACCCAATTTCTATGATTACAAAACAATGTATTTATCGGTCATTTGTCACAAAAATGTCTCAATTAAGTCAATGTTTTATATATGCATTTCATTTATAGTGTATTTAATTAATTTTAATGTCCGGTGCACTACAAGGAAGAGAAGGTTAAGTATCGAAATGAAGACAAACGAATGTTACGCCCAAATCACAATTCGGTTACCATTACGTGAAGGCCATTACGTGAACTCACATAAAATTTTTGTCTAAAAATTGTTTAGAATTGATGTAATAGTTATTAAACACCTACTACTCTATTAACACAATTGAAGTCTTTAGTCACGCCTTAAATTCAAACTGAATTTTCTATTATTTTGTCGATTGTTTGCCAATTGATTTCTGGCCTAAACTTGCATTTCATTGACATTTATTTTTTTAAATTCAATTATTGAGTATTTATTCAATAATTGAGTATTATTTTTATTTAGATTCTTAATTAGGACTGTCCTCTTGTAAGAAATAATTATACTCTAACACCTTTTTAGTGATAATTAGTTATATTAAGAAATTTAGTAATAATTGAATTCCAAAATTATGTCACTTTTAACTATGAAATTCTTGAAATTAGAAAAATCTGTACCTTTTTTCAACTTTTTTATATAATTTTAATCCGGATTACTTTTTTTAATTTATATTTAATACAAACAAAAAATCTGAATTTTGATAATTTATTTAAATCATTCTAACCATTTATTTTTAGCAACAAAATATATCTTGATAAAATTATTTTTAGCAGAGAAAACTCTTGCAATTAAATGAATGCAATTTATAATATTTAAAATGTTTTTATTGATTGAACGGAAAAGAAATTTAATTTCAAAATTAAGAATTTGATTCAAAAACACAGATAATTATAATTTGCATAAAAGAGTTTTAACCGAATTGTAGTTTAGAAACCATTAGTCAGTTATTTTTTGAGGAGATAAGAGTAGGTCGCATACGGAGATACGTAAGCCCTGGAGTAAACTGGGGCTGCAACGGGCGCCCCGACATATCGGCTCACATAAGGAGAGGCTACATATGAAGAAACATATGGAGAAACATATGGAGAAGCATATGGAGAAACTACAGATCTCGACACCACAGCTCGTGACACGAGTGGAGCCGAATAATAGCTGTAATTTAATTAAAAATTACGTTTAAAAATTAGTTATAAATCAGAATATCAAATAAATACCCGGGATATCCAACATAAGGAGAGATAATAGCAGCACTGGCACAGGCGATAACAGCCAGAACAACGATTACGGCCTGAAGTGAATGGAATATTTTTAATTGATTTTATATAACAGTTATACAAAACTTACGATTCCTTTCATTTTTCTCGGAATTTTTTTTAGATCAAAACTGAATGGAATTAAAGCAGAATTAAGTTTAACTCAAATCTCAGTTCTTTTTATATAATTTTGAATCGAAGGCCATCGCATCCAAGAATTGAATGTCTGTCCATTTAGAGCGTTAGACAAAGTGAGAGTAAATTCTAGTACTCATCAAAGACAACACCCATCATCTCATCTGATATCGCCTTCAGGTCTCGTCGGCCTTGAATTCAATAGAATTAAAACCAAATAATATTAGACTTTAAAGATTGAAAACGGAATCAAATAAAGGACAACACAATCATTGATTTTAAGTACAGTTCACTAGCAAAACATCATGTTCTAATCAAAATGACAAATGAATTAATCAGTCTAATTTATGTGATGCGCATGCATACTTTAGTTAATTAAAGATTCAAATAAAGCTAGTGATTATGAATTACAAATTGTGTTATTTAAAGCAAATAAAAATATCTAGAATTTGTAACTCAATAGTTATATTCCTATTTAAGACTACAGTCTGTAAACTACTCTGAGTTCAATTATCAAACAAATTTAATTTCTAAGATTTAAAGTCATAAAAAATGTTTGCCGTTATGTCTATTATTTTGTTGAAAAGAGAAACAATAAATTGAATGAATGGATAAATAGATGTCAGATTCGACCTCTATTTCTAACTATAATAATAATAATAATATGATTTCAAATAATATTCCGTTCATTAAATTATAGATTTATTTGTATTTTCCGATGCGTTTCCCACTCATCTGGCATTCAATAATAGGTTGAGCTCTAATAGAAGCCGTCAATAGCTAAAAGATGGGAATTTCGACATTTGAAGGCTTACCCAATCTATTGACGAAACTAAAAATAAGATCAATTATTACTAACTTTTTTGAATAACTTTGAAACTGACATATCATTTGAAAATAATTTATGAATGGATTAATTATAAGACGAACACAAATAGGTATCAAAATTAATTCAATCGTTAGAAGACATCAATCACTGGTTTGAAGTCAAGTTTAAATCAAAATTTCCCAAAAGTATAATAAAAACCTGATTACGATTTTATTCAGATTTTCCAAAGTTTTATGAGTTTGACATTTGTTTTGAATCTTGATTGAAAGTCTTATCTAATTATTGATAGAATTTCAAAATCAAAATCAAATTATTGTCAATAAATTTGAATAATTGTCAAAAATTATTAATCAAATTAAATGAAATTAAAAAAATCTTCTAAAGAATTATTATTAATAATTAGTAGTGATTCTCAAATCTTACTCTTGATTCTAATCACATGAGAGCCCTGGTTACCTGATCTGATCATACATTTCTGATATTGTATTGTAAATGTCACATTTAAAATGTGAGTAAATAATAAACTTAATAAAATTCACTTTTAATTATGAAGTCATTTACTCGTTTTATTATTCAAAGTTATAAATCCATAAGTTATGAACTGAACTCTTTTTCATTAATAATTAAAAGAGCGGAGGGTATATATTTGGCAAAGGATTTGGAAGAGGCTTTATTGGAAGCAGTGAAGGGCTACAAGTTCCAGCTGCGTCAGGATAAGTGGCTACTCCTTTACACTTTAAACCACCACAACATTGGAATCCAGCGAAACCGCCGCACATTTGTCCCAATTGTTTACAGTCCACTAAAAATATTGCAATAATTCGTTCAATAATTAATTTTATTGACTGAGTTTAACACTATTTGGAGTTTTTCTCGAATATTAATAATCAAAAGTTATTTTAATTTAAAAAATGAATTTTCATTTTCGATATTTTGGTCCTAGATAACATCATCATCATTTTTGCAATG
Organism: Achipteria coleoptrata; assembly: GCA_000988765.1. Classification (NCBI taxonomy): domain Eukaryota; kingdom Metazoa; phylum Arthropoda; class Arachnida; order Sarcoptiformes; family Achipteriidae; genus Achipteria; species Achipteria coleoptrata. The sequence goes on along the minus strand of LBFM01008972.1, from coordinate 1,756 downwards.
ATACTATTTAAATCAATTTCATAAATAAGTCAAAAAATTTTATTATTCCAATTTTAGGAATAAATATAATATTTACCAGGTTTAGTTTCAGCCGGGAGACAGTGTCCTCCAGCATCAGGATAATTGCCATCCAGTGCACAATTTAAGCCAGCACAGCATTGAAATGCAGCGATACCGCCACAAAATTCTCCCAGTTGCTTACAAACACCTTTAAAATTAAATGCTTGAAAATTGAATCCTCTAATTAAATAAATAAAATGGTAAATAACTGACTTTGACTTTGACATGATGATTCTTTGAAGAAATACAAACAAAGCGTTAAAATTATTATAACTTTCATTGAAACGATTTGTTTTTAATTTTCAAACTAAATAGTTTAAAACTAAATTAAATCAAATCAAATCTTATGTAAATGTGATTATCACTAAATTTCTTTATTAAATAACACCTGTTTTTCATTAATTATTAAAATGAGTTATAACTATGAAAACAACTTTGTGTTGTTATAAATTATTTTCACCTAGCTAGGGAATTGTTTATAAAATGAGAAATATTAATAAGGCATGTATAGCAGAAATATATTTTGCACCCTGATTATTATTTTCACATAAAGTTCAAAATATAGTTTTCAATTCAGACTTTGAAAACTATTTCACAAAAATTCAGAGTTTTTGTGGAAAACAAATTTCAAACAAAATACAATTTTAGACACTAAAATCTTCAGGGTAATTTCAATTTGGCTCAGGGAATTCTTTCAAACAACCCAAAATTGTTTTCATAGTTATAACTTAACAGTACAGAAGGGTGCAAAAAACCTTGTTAAACTCTTAATAAATCAGTGATTATTCTTGTTATAAAGGCTTGAAAAGGTTTAATAATTTCAACTTTATCAAGCATACAAAATAGAAATAATCACTCTATTATAAAGAGTTGAACATGGTTTTTTGAATTTGACTGTACATGTATACGTGTATATTATTATTATTATGTCTTTACTTAAATTTGTTTACTCAGAAACTTAAATTTCATTATTTTATTAAACAAAAATCAGATGTTATTTTATAGTTTAAATTTTAATAGATTATTTAATTAAATAATTTATGGAAATATTATATTTTTTATTATGGGACAGGTTTTTAAAGTCAGGACAATATTAATTTCTAGATACAGTTATAGTCGGTTATTATCACCGCGAAGGGACCGGACATTTTCGAGGATTATATCCGAAAATGATTATAAGAGAAGACTA
>LBFM01008948.1:0-10226 GCA_000988765.1 Achipteria coleoptrata | reverse complement strand
AGACGGCACACGAGTCTCAAACCGATGCTAAGAAAGGGTTCGGCGGAAAGTTTGGGGTTCAGTCCGATCGCGTGGATAAGTCTGCCGTCGGCTTTGAGTATCACGAAAAGCTGTCATCTCATGCCTCACAAAAGGGTCTCTTCTTATATCCTATTCTTATTATCCATTGTTTTAATCTATTTATCAACAGATCATTCGACCGGTTTTGGGGGTAAATTCGGTGTTCAAAAGGATAGGGTCGACAAGTCTGCCGTCGGATGGGATTATAAGGAAAAACTTAATAAACACGACTCACAAAAAGGTTTAGTTTTAATTTTATTGCTATTTATTTAATCATTTGTTTGCAGACCATTCCGTTGGCTTCGGAGGAAAGTTTGGAGTACAGAAGGATAGGGTCGACAAGTCTGCTGTCGGATGGGAACACCACGAAAAGGTTGAGAAGCATGAGTCGCAAAAAGGTATGTTTTGATACTTAAGCGCATAAAATGATTAATACATTAATTTTATCGATAAAACAGATCATTCGGTAGGTTTCGGAGGAAAGTTTGGCGTTCAGACGGATAGAGTGGATAAGTCTGCTGTCGGATGGGAACACCACGAAAAGGTCGAGAAACATGAGTCACAAATAGGTATTAATCGGTTTTTGATAAATAAATCTTATAAATCAAAAATGTTATAAATTATTAAAACAGACCATTCCGTGGGTTTCGGAGGAAAGTTTGGCGTTCAGACGGATAGAGTGGACAAATCGGCGGTCGGGTGGGAATACCATCAGAAACTACAACAACACGAATCGCAAAAAGGTTTGCTTTAATCAAATATTTTATCATTTAATCAAAATTTAATCTTTTATTCAGACTATTCAACCGGTTTTGGAGGTAAATATGGTGTTCAGTCGGATAGAGTGGACAAGTCTGCAGTCGGTTGGGAACACCACGAAAAGGTTGAGAAACATGAGTCCCAAACCGATTACTCCAAAGGATTTGGCGGTAAATTTGGTGTCCAAAGCGATCGTAAGGACAAAGTAGCGCACGGGTGGGACGAAGTGACCAAAACAGAGAAACACTCCTCTCAGACAGACTCGAGTCGAGGTTTTGGTGGAAAATTTGGCGTTGAATCGGATCGCGTCGATAAGTCAGCCCACAGTTGGGCTCGCGATGAGAGTGACGCTAACGATATCCAAAAAGTCAGTAAAGAGAAGCCTACTGTTAAGGGAAATGCCAATAGTTTGAGGGCTCGCTTTGAAAATATGGCTAAAAATGATGAATCGGAAGCAAAACGTAGAGCTGAAGAGGAAAGGGTTAAGAGATTAGAGCGGGAAAAACAAGAAAAAGAAGCGGCAAAAAAGGCAGAGGAGGAGAGACAGGAGAAACTTAAACTTCAAAGAGAACAGGAATCAGATAATGAAGAACAGGATGACGACGACGAGACCAGAGATGCTGTTAAAGAGTCGGTGTCGAGTCCTCGCGTCAACAAAATTGGTATTTCAGTCTTTCCTAAACTCGAAAATAATTCTCCACTTAAAGCGTCTGAGAGTGTGATCCGTGAGAACAGATCAATACAACAAACTTCACCACAGATTGAAGAAGAAGTGGAACAACACTCCAAATGGGAAGCCAAAGACCAACCGATCAAACAAACAATTAGTGAGAGAATAGAAGTGATTAAAGCAAATGACTTCCAAAATACAAGTGAAGCGGTCGTAGAAGAAGAAGAACCACAAGATTTCGGCCAAAAAAGTAATAATACGTTGAACTCTGAAACTACAGAAGGAGAGGGTTTAACAGCGATTGCGTTATATGACTATCAGGCGGCAGACTTCGATGAGATCAGCTTCGATCCCGAAGAAGTGATCACTGATATTGAGATGATAGACGAGGGCTGGTGGAGAGGTAGGTGTCGGGGAAAAGTGGGTCTCTTTCCTGCGAATTACGTCCAAATGAATCAATGAAAACAATCGATGAGTTCTTTAAGACTTAAAACAAATGACTGAATAATCGAATCCGTATTTAATTGTTTAATACATTAATTAATTTAAGTTATATTTCGATTAATTCATAAAATTTTTAAACAAAATATTTGAGTATTTTATATATATTTTTAATGAATTTTAATGAATAGTATTTCTGATTAAAATCATGTTTTCAATAATTGTTTTCACATTTCATTTAATATAAAAAATCAATTTTAGCGCTAAATATTTGATCGCAGTCTATATGCAGACAAAGGTGTGGCTTATATTTGGTGTCTAGTGTTACAATTTTGATGATAATTCCGTTCCTAACCCTATCCAGTACTGGGTTTCATTTGTTTAAGAGTACAAATGAGATATTTATCGAAATAAATTGAGTCATAAAAAGTTACAAACGATTAATGTATTTGAATTGAAAGATATTATTGATGTAATCAATGAGTTTAAAGTTTAAGTCAATGAGAGTATATGTTTTGGGAATTCCTTTATTGGGAAAGTGTTGGCGGAAGTGATGCAAACCTATGGTAAAGTGTGTCGTATTGGCGGCTAATTATAGTCAAACAAAATCCTATTTCATTGCAATAAATGAGTGATTGTTTGAAAAACTCAATCAATAGTGAAGTGAAAACACGTTTTGGAGTTTAAACTTCACTTTCATTTCAATTATCTTTCATTTAATTTGTATTTAGAGATAAAATAAATATAAATATTATTGATATGAATGTAATTAACAATATTTATAAATACATAAATATGTATGAATTGCCGACAGTTTATGGCAAAGATTTCACTAAAAAAGTGGTTTTACCACAAAATATGTATGAATTGCCGAAAGTATACGACAATACCCTTAACTCCACTCATATTAACGGACAAACAAATGATGTTTTAATTGATTCTAACCTTTTTAAAGAAGTGGACAAACATTTGGCTTTAAATCCATTGAAAGACCTGTTGTCTCGACAACAGCTGCTATTGAATCGATTGGAAGTACTGGAAAAGGGTTTGGATTCGTTGGACAGACCAACTAAAAAACTGTTACAAAAGATTGTGACAAAAGACACGACTTCTCAAAATAAATTTCTCAGCACTTCCTCGACAATCGGCTGCAGTGAAGAAGTTTTAAACTCCATTAAAGATTTGGTTATTGTCTCAAATGGTAAACGACTTCCTCTTTCAGTGTTGGCTGTAATCAAATTAATGAAGAGTTTAGGTCTGAAAATATCGATTAAATTTCATTTTCATTCGAGTCTTGGATTTAAAAATGAGTCGCTTTTGGATTATTTGGACAAAAGTTTGTCTTTAATTGATTTGAGCGACAAATCAGACGCTTATAGTGTTGAGAGTCGTCTGAATAACGATTTGATTTTAACCCTAATTTTTAAGGATATTTCGGAAATTAAACTAATTTTGAGTCCAAACCAAATGGCAATCGAAAGTGAGGCCAATATTTTACGATTTATAGCAAGAATTGCAGCTAAACTCAGACCACAATTGAGTTATTTATACGAAGGAATTGATGACATCTTAAGACTGACAGCTGTCGACACTTCTGTCGATGAAATTAATGCTAAACTATTTATTGAATCCGAGGAACAAATAAAATATATTTCAGAATTGGATTCACATTTGTCTCAAAACAGGTATTTGTGTGGAAATAGTCCGTCGATTGCGGATCTGTTGCTCTTCAGTGAACTCAACCAAAGAACACAATCAACAAAACTGTCGCAAAATTTGAATAAATGGTTGGATTCAATAAAACGATTTATTTTAGACGCAAACCATTAAATTAACGCAAATCTGATATTTAAGATAATTTAATATTATTTATCAGCGAATTATTTATTCTAAACTCTAAACTAATTTAAAATTCAGTTCAAATCCAAAACTATTTGTTTCGATTGAATGACTGATAAGAAGTAATTAAAATAATTTTTTCTCTGATTTTTTTTCATTTCATTTATTGTTTGCATTGAATGACAGAAAAGCCTTAATTAACAAATCAATAGTTATTTGATTTTGATTAATGTCCGGAATTGAAATTTAATTCAATGATAATATCCTGAAATTGTGAAAAATAGTCATTTTATGTAATTTAAAAAATATTAAATAATACTTTCCTTTAGTTTTGAAACAATTTTAATGAAATGAATTTCAATTATTGTTTGAAATAAGACATAAAAATTCATTTATTCAAAAAAGAAATAAATAAAATTCCGATAATCTCTTAATAGTTTTAGAGTCAAACCTGGAGTCAAAACTATGGGGAAAACATTTGGAAAATTGATACTAGAATTTAGTTCAAACTTTATTCTACAAATTGTGAGGTAATCAATGAAAATATGACAGATTTGTCAAAACAAATGCTGATATGAAGGGGAGGTCTTAATTTTTATTGATGTTATGTTATGCCAAATATAATTACAAACAAAATATGTTGGGTTTGTGTGTCATCGACACAATGTATTTCTCATTCATTTTCATCAAATCTGAAGGTTTTATCGTCTCTGAACTTGAATTCAACGAAAAACAAAACAAAACTTCATTGAAATACCGGCAAAAAGCAGTTGTCATACAGAATGTCAGGCATTGAATTAATTTATTAAAATCTCATTAAATGTTACGAAATGTGTCGTCTCTTTTCATTAAATATTTTTCTAAACAATTTATATTTATCTGATTTCACTGAATTTGTTGTATAAATATAACAATATTTGTCGGATTCAATGAATCCTATCTTTAAATTAAGAAAAGACTGTTTTAATCAATTAATGACCGAATTTCGTTTGAGTCAACTCTCAGATGTGATCTTGAATTTTAAGTTATATCTAATTTTTATTATGTTTTATCAGATTATAATTTAAAGTATAAATTGTTTGCAAATTATTAACAATTAGTTTGTATTGTTTTAGAATTGTTTTCAGATCTGTCCTATAAATTGCAAAATTTTTTGAGTCAAGAATTTAATTTTTTGATAATTTGAAGGTCACTATAATTAAATAGAGACATGAAATTGAGATTCAAATTAAAATGACTTCAATTAATTTCAATCAATTAGTTATTCTAAAATTTAAACTATAATTTCAACTCTAATTAAAAGTTTGTTTATTAGAATAAGAATAAAATGAATGAAAGTTTACAAATAATTATCTAAATTTCAATCTTTTTAATTAGAGTTTTGTTAAGTTTTTTAGTTTAATTAATTTTTTAAATGAAGAACTTTTGATAAAAAGACCAGTTCTTCCTTTAGGACATCACAAGACATAAAAGTCTGGGTTAGAAATATTATGTTATTTTACTTTAAAACATTAAAAGGTTGTTATTATCAAATGAACAAGGCACTAATATCTAGTTCATTAAAGAGATGTCAATTTATTCAATCCAAAAATAAGAGTATTTGATGATAAATGAATAGTAAATATTAGTAACAAGATTGCAATTTTGTAATCATTTGGTACTCAAGGAATTGAAGCTTATATTCAGTGAGTGATAATCGAGTTATTATTCTATTCGTTCCGTCAAATCATTTCACATCAAATAATTGTGACAACAATTGAATACCAAACAAGACTTAGTAGGGATTGTCTCCACTTCTAATGCCAAACATTTAACCAAAATAAATACTTTTGTTTTAAATTTAATAATTCTGATTCTCAAACATAATAACTAAATTGACTACAATTTGTAAATCAAAATTCAATACATTTGCAACACTTTTATTAGACTCTTTCTAAAGTAAACACAATTATACTCACATTCAGAAGAAGCTTTGAGTAATTTTGCCCTGGTTGTTACCTTTATTATTGGAATGAACTTGATATATTTGATTGACTTGTTTTTAATTTAAACTTCCATTTAATAATTAGACTAAAATAGTAAAATATAATTAGGATTAGCATCAAATAAATGATATATAGTGACAATCCTTGACAATCAGGATCACTTTTTTGGATTTATTAAGTAAATTTAGAAACTTTAAATTTCCTCTAATTATTCAAAACTTGAAAGGATTGAAAAATAAGATCCAAAACACTTTTGACACTCTCATAGAATTCATTAAAATTCAAAATTTAATTTCTGTAAAATATTGATAATTTTCAGATCATTTTGGAGTAAAGAACTACTGTTCCAAATAATTTTTTAAATTAGAATTACATTAAAGATATTTATGATAAATTAATCAAGTTTCTTTATCCAAACAACTATTATCCTCATATAATGAACTTTTAGTGATTGTTTTTCCTCTGATCTCTTTATGAGATAAAACTTTAAGAATATTTGCGATCAAATCTAATGTATGACCAAAAATATTACGTTTAATCAAAAATTTATGACATTTAGACCCCAATATTTAGCTCATCAATGATCTGATCATTCTTTGAATATTCGTTCAAAGTTTAAAAAACTCAAATTACAAACATTTTTATATATTTCTGCTCTAAAAATATCAAAGAATTTTGAATAATCAATGCTTTCCTCAATATCTTTGTTTTCATTAATAATATTTTATCTTTTATTTTGTGGCAAATGTTATGAATTATTTCAAACAAATTCATTATTTTAAGGAAAAATAAAAATTTGGGAGTTTTTCTCTGTTGAAGGTAAACTTGGTCTTTAAATAAGCAGTCGTTTTATGAAAACCCAACGCATTATTATTATTATTATTATTAGAAATGATTTGAATTTAAACCATTGATTGATCTTATTTTTAGTGAATGACAACACTTAATGAAAGGTGCAGTGAATACCAAATTAGGTCTAAAATTATCGATTTATTAATCAGAGCGAAGGCTCTAACAAATTATTTACACAAAAGAAAAATATTAGATATCAAACAATTTTCGGAAATCTATAATTAATTACAATTCTTAGGATTTCCTATAATAAAGAGTTACAAACTTAAAGCTATTCCGAAAATAAATGTTTTCAAAACTCCCTAACATTTGAAGTCACACTAAAGTCCCAATAAATTAGTTCAGAATAATTTAGTTTATTTCCCCAATTTTTTGACACTTTTGTGTTTTTTCTTCAAACGTATATTTATTTTAATTTTTAAAAGAATTGATTTTTTAAAACAATTTATTGTTTTAATAAATATTGTGAAAAGAGATGACAAACTTTTTATTTAAAAGGAATTTATTAGAAACAGTGATTGAGGTCAGACTAACTGGTTGTAGAGGTAGATGTTGTGGTTGTGGTCAGAATAACTGCCAATAAGTATATTGAGGCCACACACCACTCAAGAGTCCAACAAATACTTTCGAAGTTATGTTTAAATTTGTAAAGGAGTTCAGCGAACGAATTACACCCTTTCGACAGTTGTCTCATGAGTTAAGTGATTGAAGAAAACATTTATTTTTTTGATTAACTTTAAGTACTTTATAACCGTTTGTGTAATGTATGTCTGTTTCGCTAACTTTTAACTGATTGCTAATCGTTTTTGTGTTTAATTTGTTTAAATTGGACCTCAACTCAAATAAATAAAAACAAAAGTTTTTCGAACAAAAAGTATTTTCAAAAAATGTTGCGATTATTAGTGATTTGTTGTCTCTTCACATCAATTCTCTGCTTTGAATGCAAAGGTATTGTAATATAATTAAACTTTTTTTGATAGTTTTAAAACTTTTTATGAGAGCACTCAAACAAATCGAAAGTTTTAATTCTTTACTGAGAGTTAGTTTTACGGAAGTTCTCTATTAATTGAAACACAGATTTCATTTATAAACCATTAATTATTTGAAGAAAAATAAAAAATACTTTTTAATTACTACTTATAATTATTAGACTATTAATTGGTGTTAAGAAAAGACTAAACTATTTAAGTCTATCCACTGATTACAGATTCAGGAAATGGTTATTTTAGAGATCCGGCAGATTGTGCTAAAATGATCCGATGCTCGAATGGAAAGATTACTCATCGGTTCAGTTGTAGTGAAGGAAAAGTATTTAACGACATAACAAAATCATGTGAAGACCCAAAGTTTGTAAATTGTGAGAACTCAGTCACAGAAGTCACTAGTCCTCAATCTGTAACCACAGATCAACCAAAACAGTTAACAAATGAGGAGCCAATCGCAGCCCGACTACATTCACTTCTTTCTACTCCTATTTCTCTATTATTCGACACTTTGACCACTTCTGGCACTTCTAGTATCAGTACAACAGAATCTGATGTAACTGAAAGCACTTCCACAGAAACTTATCCTGAAATTACTTTAAGCACAACAACAGAACAAATTTCTTCAGACACTACTCTATCAGAAGACAGTAATCCAGAAATAAATACAACAGAAAGCACTTCACCTCAAAGTATAACAACTGATAGAAATCCTATTCTAATAAATGAATCTTTTGTTGAATACGAAGAAATCCGAAAACCAATTGATTTGAACGAATCTTTTGTTACTTATGACGAAAGAATACCATTAAACGAATCATTTGTTGAATTCGATGACATAAAAATCACGACAACGACCACAACATTAGAAACGACAACCATTGATGACATCGATTCGACCACAGTTTCGACATCGACTCCAACTTCAATTGGAAGTGATGTGACGCCAGTACTCGAATCGATTTTACAAAATGAGACTCTAATGGAAACAACTGTCACAGAATCGACTGATTTATTAGAGACCACAACAGAGAGTACTGAATACTGTGCTGTCGATGAGAGTGCGGTCGGCTTTAGAATGATTTCATCCAATTATTCGACAAATGAAACGTCAAAATTGAAAGACTTCTATAAAGTTGTTTGTTATTTCACTAATTGGTCCCGATATCGATCAGATTCCGGTAGATTCACAGCACAGAACATAAACCCATACCTCTGTACTCATATAATATATGCTTTTGCTGTTCTCGATAACCAAACTCTTACTATGAAATCATCGGATGAGTGCACAGACATTAAAAATAAATTTTTTGAACAAATAACGAGTTTAAAAGATAAAAATCCAAGACTTAAGATATTGATAGCACTGGGAGGTTGGGTTGACAGTCAGGGAGATAAGTATTCTCGTCTCGTCAATAACCAAACAAATCGTATGAATTTCATCCAAAACGCCATCGAATTTATAAAAAGACATAATTTCGACGGTTTAGACCTCGACTGGGAATACCCCAAATGTTGGCAATCGGACTGTAGTGCCGGACCCGTATCTGATAAACTCAATTTCGGAAAACTAATCCGTGAGTTGAGAATTGCGTTTAATAAGGAGTCGCAGCCACTGTTGTTGACGGCAGCGGTGGGCGCCACACAATATATTGGAGAGAATGCCTATGAATTCAATTCATTAATGATTGACTTGGATTTCATTAATCTTATGACTTATGACTTCTATACCTCTGGCAGTACTGTTGCCGCACATCATTCACCTCTTTATTCACATCCAAACGCTAAGGATTTATACCATTCCGTATCTAATGCTAACTTTTCGATCAATTATTGGATAAGAAAAGGCGTTCCGTCCCATAAACTAATACTTGGAATTCCTTTTTATGGCCGAACCTTTAAACTTATCAATTCTGAGATCAATGATTTTGGGTCTTCTGTTAACGGCACCGGACATAAAGGAAGTTATACTCAAGAGAGTGGATTCCTAGCATATTATGAAATATGTACTAATATTTTGAGGAATGGTTGGGCCAAAAGAGTGGACACATATGTTAGAAAAGAAAAACCACTTATGACAGGTCCCTATGCCTATTATGGGGACCAATGGGTCGGTTATGACGATAGGGATCACATCATACAAAAAACTGAGTTTATAAAAGACAACGGTTTGGGCGGTGCTATGGTTTGGGCTCTCGATTTGGACGACTTTAACGGCATTTGTTGTAAAACAAAGAGTCCATTACTGAAGACAATTAACAAAGAGTTACGCGAATATCCATTTGATCTCAAATTCTTTTGTCCTTAAATTAGAAATAAATAAAAAACTTAAAAAAATAATTTCATTAATTTCTGAAAACAAAAACTAATTTAAATAAATAAAAGACAAAAATCGATGCAAACAAACGACGATTCGAGTCATAAAAGTGTGTAAATTATCTATAATTTAAAATAAATATTTAATGTTTTAATAATTTCTGATTTAATTGATTTCAAACTGAACCACAATTTTTCAATTCTGTAAAAAAAGGTTTAGAAAATTCGTAGCCTTTGTTTGTCTTTTAATTATTCAAAAACAAGATCTTAAGACAATTGTTTGAGGGTTCGGACTCTCGATTCTTAATATACCAAATGTTA
>LBFM01008919.1:5379-16348 GCA_000988765.1 Achipteria coleoptrata | reverse complement strand
GAGAGAGAGAGAGAGAGAGTATAGAGAAAGGCGTATATATAGAGAAAGTGATGCGATTATTGCGTGTCAATTATGAACCAATTTTGATCCCATTTGTTGATGTGATATAAAAATTAATTTGCTATTTGAGTCAATAGTCAGTTAACACTGAATTCAAAGTAAACACTAAATTTAATTTCCTATAATAACTAGAAAATAAGTTTTGTTTAATTAATTTGCTTTTTCAGCCAATTAATTATCGTATCGACTAATTAACTATAAGCTATCAACTTTTGTTTTTACTATTTGTGGCGTTTACTCAATGACTTGATTTCCATAAAAATATTCTTTAATAGAAAAACAAAATTATAATCTTATTATTGGATTATTTGTTGTTATAATTCATTTTAACGATAAATTAATGCGATTCTTGCAAATAATTCAAATGATATCCAGGCAATAAAAGTCCAATTGTGATAAATGTCTGGAAATTGCCTTTTTTATGACTATTAGTTTGCATGTCTCGAGTTGTCTACTATTTTTTGTGTGTTTGTGTTTCCGAAACAAAAGCAAACAAAAGAAAAGTGAGTTTTGAAGTGAATTCAGTAAATTAGTCGCTCATAAAATGTTTAATGAATTGTAGTCATGAATTGCAAATATTTATATTCTGGTCCAGCGATCACTTCTCTCGATTAAAGTTTATATTAAAGTAATTGTTAGACAATAACTCATTTGAATATAATGTTTGTATCTTTTTGTTGTCCAGAGCCGGGAGAGCCGCCACGAATGGCTGTTAAGTGTGCCCTAAGAAAACACAAAAGCAATCGTAAGCCTCGGACTCCGTTCACTACTCAACAACTTTTAGCACTCGAACGCAAATTCAGAACAAAACAATACCTATCCATTGCAGAGAGGGCTGAGTTCTCCAGCAGTTTGAATCTCACTGAAACTCAAGTATTACTTCATTTACTTTTAGAGACAATTATTTTAAACTCAATTTATAACTATTTGTTAACTTTATTTGAAATTTAGGTCAAAATATGGTTTCAAAACAGAAGAGCAAAAGAAAAGGTAATTAAATTAAATTAAATAATTAGCGATTCGTTACAAAAAACTAATTTTATTTATATTTAAAAGCGATTAAAAGAAGCAGAATTAGAGAAACTACGTCTGGCCGCTCGACCCTTTCCTGCAGCAGCCTTTGGTTTTGGTCTGCCAGGAGGTCCCCACTTCGGTTTCGCTGGTAATCTCAATGGTTCTGGAGGTCCACCACCGGCTCACTTAAGCTCTGCTGCGGCTGGTTTTGTTATGGCCGCTAATAGAGGTTCATCACTCTTTAACCACATCTCAAATTTGGCCGCTCCTTATCCTATCTACTCATCAGCTAATTCAATGGCCAGTCCTCTAATGACCACTTCTGGACCTAATATGCCGGCGACTACTTGTCCTTAACATTCGAGATGTGTTCTAAAAATCTAAGAGAAATGCCATTAAATACATGTATAATGGAAATGGAGGTAAACTTTAATAAATATATTGAAAAAGTATAACAAAAGACAAACCAATAATTGAATGCAAAATAATTGCTATTTTAGTTCCTCTTTTAGTTTTGTTTTATTTTTATTCTTTGATTCAGATTTGAATGAATAATAAGAGAACAAAATATACATAAAAAACTTAAACTCAGTTTACTATTTGTAATACTATTTGTTTTATTAATAATTATATGAATAGTAAGACCTGTGTTATTGTATAATAAGATTGTAGTCTATATATAATATATGATTGAAATGTAAATTATTTAAACTGAATGATCAGTACATATAAAATACTCGCAAATCGATTGAAATGTTGTCTACACTTCTCACACATAAAAAGCAATGAGAGTCGAGAGTCGAGGAACTGCTCTGTTGTTTAGTTTTGTAAATAAATCATTTGATTTACAGAATCCCCCAAAAACTCTGTAAAAGCTATCATCAGATCTTGAAATTAAATAAAAAAAGATATGAATCCAATTAATTCATCCCTAAATGTATTTATCAAATAATATATGCAATGCATTGAACTGTCAATGATGTGATAGAGTCGGGTCTGTACTCAATGCCAGTTCGACTCTATTGAACAAAACGTTTGTGCCATTTATCAGATCAATTACAACGATATAACCATTCTCTCACAACTCAGTCCTATTGTGGACGGGTATGTCGTGCGTCAATTGAATTCCTTGAGGTCCAATCCTATGCCAGTCTAATGAAATGAAACAAACAGTTCACATATACGGCACTCTGGGCTCTAACCGCTCATATATTGGTTATACATAACAATATGTATTTATAAACACAATTCATATATTGATCTAAATTGAAGCCGAGCTGACAACCAGTGGTGCAAAACGAGTGCAATGCGTGCTTTCAAACCATTGATTTTGTTCACAAATATATACAACAAATGATGGATTGTTTTGTCAACTCTTATAGTTATGAGTTTCCAATAAACTTATATTAATTTTTGGCCAAATTATTGATTTTAATGACTTTTATATTAGTGTTCGTGTGTTAAGAATCGGTTGCAAAACAAAAGCCTGAATCAAAAGTGACATAAAAACGTATAATAGTGTTAATAGAGTGTTATACCTATATTTTAATTAGTTAGGGCTCATCATTGTCTGATCAGTGCCTCAAAAATAGTTAATTACATTTCGATTTTGTAGCAAAAGCTATACATTAATATAAAGTTGAGAATAAGCTGTCGCTAATAAAAGCCCTCGACTTCACTCTCTCTATTGAAGATAATGTGATAATAAGTGATTAATTAAAAGACAAATTGCGAAAACTGTATGTCCGAACCGCACACACATATGCGCTAAATGTTATGTTTAGCACAGAATCGAATCCATAAACTCAATAATAGTGTAACTTTTTTTCCTTTTATTTGTTCATTGACTCTGATTTATGCCTAATTTAATACAATTAAACAAATTTTCAATTAAAACCAAAAGATTAAAACAAATGATAAGAGAATGAGATTTGATTTGTGTTTTGAATTGAAATTTTAATTGAAAAATAAAATGTTAATTAAAGGACAATATATTAATAAAATAGTTGTTTCGGGGATAATAAGTGACACATTCTTTTAGTAGTGATAGTAAGCCATCAGTTTTACAACAAAAGAGATTTCTTGTGTTTGAAATATAGTTTTAGTCAAACAGTAGTTTAAGGCAATTGTTTGCGTAAAACAGATTCCTTTTTGGAGTGTAGGCCTTAAATGACAGCCGCTTTTGAGAAAATTAAATTTGTTTATTATAGGGTTACACCTATTTTCCAATACATGCCCTAAAAATATAGTTAAGTAAAGCTTTTTAGAAATTGTTTTTATTGTAATTGAAGTGAAGAATAAGAGATGAGTTCTTTTGATTTAGTTTTTGAAAAGTCAATGAAATAACTTGTCTTTAGTTGTATCGACGCGTGTCTCACAACTGTCACAATAATAGGGACTCAAATAAACTATCAATAGATTTGCATTAGAGGAAAGGTATGGTATCAGTTAGAAGAGCGCCACTTTATAGTAAAGGCCATAAAAGCATTTACCTGAACGCCACTCCTGTTGGCATACAATTGGCTTTTAGTTAAAGTTTGAATTTTAAGTGCAGTCAAAATGTGATATTTTATGGCGAATATTATACTTTTGACAATAGATTACCCCTTAGTTACCACTCAAACCGACTCACTCTTCAACCGATTGGTATCATATGTTATGAATTCATATATGATTTGCGGTATAAGTTGAGGTTGTTTTGAGGTATGAGTTAAGACAGAGTCAGAGGTTGTCCACAATTCCACATAAACTCAAACATTTATCTCCAATTATATGGAGAGCCGTCGGCAACATATTTATTAGCGGTTTTACTTCAAAACCAAAATTTGGTCATAAGTTAAATGTTTTCATTTCAAATGTCATTTCATATTTCTATGGCTTTTACGACAAATACAATAGCGATTCAATTATTGGAAAGACAGTAATATAAGCACCACATCAATAGGACATCAATAGGACATCAATAGACACTCCCAGCTATTGCCAAACGATTCCAATACTCAACAATTGATATTTCAATCCAATTGTGTCGATAGAAACCTCTTTTTGTATATGACTTATAATATCCGCAATCAAAAAGTCACATAAAATCCAGACTAAAATTATTGAGTTTTCAAAGGATTGATAACATTTTTTACAACTCGTCAAACATTTTTCTTCTCTAAAGAAATCGAAGAAATAATATTTGAAATTAAGGTTTCATTTCGGATATCTATTGATTATCCGTTTAATGACACAATAAAATCACATACAATAGAAACGATCGGAAAACTATTGAAAACTTATTCGAAATGTTTTATTGAAAAAGTAATCAATATTTTAAAGAAAAGTCAATTCAATTCAGTGTAGAAAATGCCGATAAAAAGAGTCACAAAAATGGTCTCTAAATTAAACAATTTTTAAAAAATGAATATAAAAATTAAATTTATAGCAATTAAATGCCTGACATTTCAAAGCAATCATTAAATAGTGATTTGAGTTATAAAATATCAAAAACTTGTTTAAAACTAATTCTCAGACAAAACAAGTGATGAATACGTTTTTTATTTGAACATTAATTGTCTGATTAATCGCTATTTAAGTGAATATCTTATTGAGAAAAAGCGTTAATCGTATAAATCATTAATTCAGTCGATTTTTAAAATTTATTTTTCTTTAAACTTTTTGTGGGTTTGAAAACCAAAATAAACAAAAAATAAGACTATAATAAATTGGAATTAAAATAAAACTATTAAAAAGTTTTAAAACTTTATTTTTTGGGGGGTAATTCATTTGGCAAAATGGTCTGCTTTTCTGTTCATTAGTCTTCGAGTATAGTTTAAAATAAATTAGAAACCAATTAAAATCTTTGTATTTATGTTAAGCGAGTGATTGACGTGATATGAGTTATACACAAAAATGTTTCGTTTGATATGCCGTCAGTCAGAGTGGATATCGCTTTTGGCATCTATTTAGGTAATGAACCTCTCATTCAGCCTCTCATCAAATGATTGAAATCGAATTAATTACTGAATACTTCAGATATTCTAATCAAATGACTTTAGGTTTTCATATCATTTCATAAAATTAGGGAAAAAACTAAAAATTTCATTGAAATTATAATTTAAATATCTTTTATGAAAAAATCCGGATTTTTTATTCTGAGTTTTAAATTTTTCTATCCAGAAATTAAAGCACTGTTTTTCACGGATTGGTTTAGGAAATACACATTGAGTTTGTGATTGTGTTGAGCACTGAGACAATTGATTTTCTGGAAATTTCGCGTATCGTTAATATTTTAATTCCCTATTTATTTAATTTTATACAATAAACACCCGAAAAGAATTGATGCACACGTGTCCCACTTAATTGATCCTTTGGTCGGTCCCCCAAACATATAATGAAAATACGGGTGGTCTGAGTGTCGGTGTGAGCTATTCTTATTAAACTTCTATTATTATTATATTTAATCTTCTTTTCGATAACACAATGACACACAAATCAAGAGACAAATCAATTCTTCGAATTTCCATTCATTATTATAGAAGATTATCTTGGTTATTATACATACTATATATACTATCCTTATATTTTCTAATCAAATCTTGTTTTGAAAAAAAATCTTTTTAATGTTTCTTAAATAAAAATAAAAGTTCATTGAAATCAATTAAAATTCAATAAATTATTTTTATTGGAAAAATACACGCCTTTTATAAATGAGATTCATTTGAAGTAAAATTGCATTTAATTAAGAGTTTTGCCGCTAATAATCATTGTTTTTCCGATTTCTTGCATTCGTTTCATTTGTTGTGTTACTTCAGTCTCACTATTTGTGTCGTAATCTTCGGTCAATTCATTTATGGCAATAACACAAGTTTTGGTCATTCTTTTCAATTTCTCAATGTTTTCAAACTTCTTCTCTAAAATATTCAATTCTTTTGTATCATATAAGGGAACGCCTATTGTTTTTGAATAAATTTGTTGAAATTTTAGAATTTTCAAACGAAATCGATTTTTGTCCAATTCTTTGCTTTTGTCTAAAATCTTGTACTCTTCGGCATCGAATTTCTGAATCAGTTTATAATAAGTACTGTCAGTTAAGTTGCGTTTATATTCTTCTTTGAGTTTTATGTTCAGCACTCGAATCACTGGATTATCGAAATGAATATAATCGCAAAGTATTTGTAAATTTTGTTCAAAATTAAAATAAATTGTTTTGAGAAAAATTCTGAAATCTTTGGACGAAAAAATCATTACCAGTGTATAAACGAATAGAAAAACGACAGAAAATCCTAAGATTATATTCTCAATAGTTTTGAATATATTGGGATATAGTATCTCCAAATCATAGACTTCAGTGATTTTATCATCAAATAGTGAATTATCAAAGTTATTGTAGTAATCATTTTGTTTCAAGTCTTCCATTTGTAAGTTTTAAACAAATTTCTCATTAAAATTCAAACACTATTTATAGATTCTTTGCTTTTATAACAAACGTTATAATGATATGGTTTTCTTGTTTTGAATTTGTTGTTAATATTAATAATTTATTTAATATTGTATTTAATAATCAGGAAATAATTCATCGCAAACAACAGGAGTGCCAAACATTTAATTATAATCTATTTATTAGAATTTCAAATAAGAAGTTAAACAATAGGTATTCAAACAGATCTGAGATCTCACGCAATGTATTATTCACTAAATGTTATTCAAAATTCAAATAAATAAAAATATAATTAAATTAATTTGAATAACAGTTGGAGTAAATATTTAGCGAAATATTTAATAAATTAGTTTTTAATGTATTGTCAAAATGTGGGGAATCTGTTCGATACCGTCCGTATATATCGACACTTATATGTTTTTGTTAGCTCTGGTTATTTACTTATTGGTGTGCTTTTATTTTCTTCTCAGTGGTTCTTCACATCAGAGAAAAGAATAAATAACTTAATTCATGCGGTTATCGATGACTTCGATCACAGCCAACACAGCCATCAAAGCTATAGCTCAGCACACATTTGCAAATAGATTGTGATCTCATTCAGCATAAAATTGTCGAAAACCTGCTCTTAAAAAACATAACTAACTATCGCTTAAAGTATTCTCAAATAAATAATTCCTGTAATTTGTGTTTCGCTTTAAGACCGAAATATCTTTTAAAACAGTAGTACTGTTACAGTAGCTCTTCTTTTAATTTGATTTTCTCTTTAAAACATTAGGCTTTTGGTCAAAATTTTTATCGTTTTTTCTTCTTCTCATTCAATGTAAAGGAAAAACACAAAATTTTTATTCCAATGACATATTCTTGAGATCGAAAGTCATCGCCAAATAGTATCGCAACAAATGTCAGCTCAAAGAAGAAAATAAATTCTTTCATATTTTGCAATAAATTTTATATTATTTATCCAAAAAAGAAAGAAAAATAAATTTCAGACATCTATTATAATATGTGATAATAAAATGAGAGTATTTTGTGTGTCATTTCTCTCACTCAATGCAAACCATTAGTATTTATTTAATATAATATCATTTCATATGATATGATATAAAATAAAGTTTATATAAAGATTATAATACGGACTGTCATTCCTATGTTTGGAAGTCTAATAAAAAACAATGTTTTGCTTTAATATTAGTTTATTATATAGTTTTTTGTCGAAAATCTGATCGAAAAATATAAGTAATATTAGTGTCGGAATATCTCATAATAAAAAAGTTTATTTTTTCTCTGCGCTCGTCTTTCGCCGGTCTGTTCTTTAATATATGTGTTGTATTTGTGCACACATTCATTCATTTATAATAAAGTTTTTGTAAGAACTTCCGAATTGTGATAAATGACCTCTTCTTTATCCTCTAGTCTTGAAAATGTACGCCACAAGAAATTATTGAGGGAGGAGTGAATTCAATATAATTCGTCGCCTAATCTGTTCGTCACTACATATGATGTCAGTATTTACTGTATTTTATATTTAATAATACGCTGTATTTCATAAAAGTTGGCCCAACGGGACGCCAACACATACCCGACCACTATATATATATTCTGTATATTCTTTACTTTTCCCCGTTTTATCTGAGCTGCGATTTATTCCATATATTATTTTATTGATATTAAATATACCCTCAATATTAGAGCACAGAATAGAAATGTAATATCTCTATGAATACAATAATTTTGTCACTCAGGGCTCAAATGATACTATTTTTATAATAGGATTAATAAATATTTCATTTGATATAAGACTATAATTAATGTTTAATTTAATGTTTAATTTTGGGAAAACCAGTTCTTTTGAAAAGAGAAATCAGTAAAAACATAAGCCGTAGAAAAATAATAGCAATATATCATTGAATTTAATTACAAAGTATTAAATAAAAATCAAATAAAAAGCGATTCACTATTTTGTGTGAATAGTGTCTGAATTGAATTTGTATTAAACACAGGGTTTTGAGTATTGAATTGCAAGTATTGTGGAGAATATGGTGTAATAAAGCGCCCTATAGTGAAGAGGCGAGAATATCGCCACAGATTTATCCAAATCCTCGACGCATCCGCGACCTCATAAATGGCTGCGTTATTAAAGTCAATTTGTTGGTCTCACCCGCTGTGCTTACTGGCAATAGTTGGCATCACCACTGAAAGTTTGCCCATCTCTAATAGACGGGGATCAACATCTGAGCATAAAACTTCCTTAGCAACTGAGCCATTGGCACAACCATTTGCAGACCAACTCAACACTACAGCACAGAATTATACATAAAATAAAGACTGAATTGAATTTAATATAAAAGTCTAACTATTTTTTCTTCTCTAATAAATTATGATTTCAGTGATTACTCCAATCAATTGAATTGAGTTTCAAAATAAAACACAAAAACAAATCATATCTCATATCTCTTTCTGTTTCTCAAAGTATTAATTGATTCGAGAATTAGTTTTTGTGAAAATCTTTTTACTTCTGTCTCCGACTCATTAAAAATAATTTCCAATAAAATCAAAACCAAATGAAATGAAGAAAAAAGTAAATTATTTTCAGTAATTTTAAAAAACATTAAATTAAAGTTAAAGTTCTAACAAATTACTAAAAATAGCGATAAAAAAATTCGGAGATTATTTGAGAGAAAAATTTCAAAGTCTTATAAGAAAATGATTTTATTGTTTTGATAGTTTAGTTTCTTTTTCTTTTCAATTTCCAAGAATTCAAGAATTTAATGTCTGATTTTTATATTTGTGTCGATGGGAGGTCTTCTTCGGATGCCGTACAACAAACGCTGTATATCATTGAAAGGTCTACCAACGCACTCGTCATCACAAGTCAAATGGGCCCACAGTTCGTGAAATGAATGCCTTATTAGACGAAACATGAATTAATAGACGCAAAAAATACGAACGAATATAAGGTATTCGTATCTCTTCTTAAACATTAAGATTTTGGGCTGAAAATGAGTGGAATTGCCTTTTTGTTGCATATCTATGACAAGTGAGTCCTGATATGATAGATATCATGCATTAAACGGCAAATTAGTTTCACTTTATAACTGGTAATTGAGATTATATTCGTCTCTTCCATCTCTTCCTAAGCGCCAAATATAAAGTTAATTAAATAATAAAATAGGAGTCGACTAACGACGAGACTATTTTTTCAGAGATAAGCCAAACGGCAATTAAATCAATTTGCGCTCAACTGAAAGCAAACTGAAAACAATCAAATGTAATAATTAGCCTCATTTTGGGGCTATGGATCAAAAACCCTGATCTCAAAGAAGGAGGAGAAACAACTCAGACAACACAATGAAAGAGTGAGAGCAGTGAAAGATGAAGAAAAATTGTTTCGCTTAGGGATCGGAGCTCTAACTGTGCACTGAAAACATTGAACAGACAATTATAGCTCGCAATTAAAAGATACCATTAAGTGCTATGAGATAAGAGCTCAACCAATATATTGGGGCTTTTATTCTAACAGTTTATTTAAGTTAAAGGCACTGCCGTTCAGACATTCATTGCCTATATTAGCGCCCAATGAATGGAGAATCGGTTGCCAGGAATTAATTGAAGCGAACATCAAGATTGCAGTCATCGCATCGGAGGCCACACACCATCACAAGAAATACCAAAATCGCTTTTTATCGCAATAGACTATCGCTCTGTTGTGTTCTCACTGTTACTCAGACTCTCCTCTCGTATTCACTGATAAGTTCTTTGACGACCAGATTTGTCACCAGAAATGATCAGTGAATTCAAAATTTCCATTTCATTGTCTAATCATAACTTATATTCAGAATTAAATGATTATATCTTTTTGTGCCAAAGATTTTAGTTTATTGTTATATATTTTCTGTTTTATTCAAAGATCAAAATCAATGTGTGATCTCTTTGAGCCGATGACACTCCACAGCAGAGCCAATGCCAGTGACTGTCCTCTTGTATGGCATTAAATTGAATAAAACAGACCAAACACTCGAAGGGAACGCATCGCTATATTAGTAGACATAAAGACTTATAGATAGGATGGGATTAAATACGCTTTTCTATCGGTTTTTGGCCCTAAACTCGTCTAAATTGTATGGAAACAGAAAAGAAGTATTCGGTTATTGATATTAAGCGATACGATAAGACATGAAATGCATTTTATGATATCATATTGGGATAAGTGATTCAATATGTGTTATACACATCGGTTAGCGCTCCTATTGTTGTAAATAAACCCAACCATAAGAGCACACAATCATCCAAAGCATAACCAAACCAAAGAAATATGAGAAAAGAGCGGCTCATATATTATAAGCACATATAACGGATGGCAGGTATCAAAAGAAGGACTAAATTGCCTTTTCTTACACCACTACTGATCCAACGTTTTTCTCTTTCAATAACACTATCGCACACTATATTCTCACTTATATGTCACTCACC